>PVJA010045887.1:0-15403 GCA_004027025.1 Myocastor coypus | reverse complement strand
AGAAGAAGAAGAAGAAGAAGAAGAAGAAGAAGAAGAAGAAAAAGAAGAAGAAGAAGAAGAAGAAGAAGAAGAAGAAGAAGAAGAAGAAGAAGAAGAAGAAGAAGAAGAAGAAGAAGAAGAAGAAGAAGAAGAAGAAGAAGAAGAAGAAGAAGAAGAAGAAGAAGAAGAAGAAGAAGAAGAAGAAGAAGAGGAAGAAGAAACCCCACATTTTAGAATTTTCTACAAGTATCACATTGTTCAAGGAAAATCAAGGCAGGTGATAAAGATTATATAACTATTTCAAAATAAATGGGGAAAGAGGTACAGTATCTACAGTACAGATATGGCAGTGTCAGATACCAACATTATCATTTGTAAATCTTACACATCTGTTTGTAAATATCAGATACTGAACCACTTCCTCCACAGGTTACTTCTAAAATGAAGCAAAAACTATCTTACTAAAGCAGAGGAAGCTAGCACAGGAAGTACAATAAATCAAACAGAGATATGAGTTTCATTTAACATTGAAAAAACAAGTGCTTCCAGATACTACATATTGTGAAGGAGAAGCAATTCTAGAAATGAGAAACAAGTGAGGCAAAGCTAAAAGGAACCAATGGGATGAAATTCATCAGGACTTAAACTATCAGCAATGCCTGGGCAGGAGAATCAGCTGGGTGATAAGGTGAGGTGCATGTCAGTCTGATCTGTGGCAGGCAGCCCAGCCAGGCCTCAAGCTGCCTTTACTGGAGCTTGGGCGTGGAGCTAAGTGGCCTGGGCCAAGCTCTCTAGGCCTCATGAATTTCAGAAGGTCCAGAAAAGCCAGGTAATCAGCTGTGAGACAAGAAGGAAGGCTGGATTCTGTCACTGCACCCCTGTGATAAAGTCTAGTTCATGTTAACATCAGGACTTCCACTGGGTTTTATGAATCATTTTTAAAATATTCTAAATTCTAAATGGGAAGTGTTGTAAAAATGTATGTGCAACTTTCCAGTGCAGAGTCTGGTGGTTAAAATAAATATTTAATATACCAGGGAAAGGCTCAGTGAGACCAGATTCACTGCTGACATTCAGGAACATAGGATCAGAAGGGCTGGGGCAACCCCAGGTATGCTGACTGGATGTTGATTGATGTCTTACAAGTGGTGAGGATCAATAGATCCACTCACCAATATTGTCTCTGGAAAAAAAGTAATAAATCAACTTATAGTTGCCAAATGCATTCTTTCATAAAATTCTAGTTGACAAAATGTTTTCTGAGGTATTTTTTTTTAAATAAGGATTTGGCTTTGGAATATGGAAATCCCCAAGATAAGAATCTCTCAGAAAGAATTAATGCTTCCCCAGCTATTACCAATGCCTGAGAACTTTGCTCCACCACGCCCATAAAATCCGCCTGTTTGAGATAGTGTCCACCATCACTGAGTCAGAATTCAGTCTGTCTCAGAGCTTTTCTTTTTTCATTTATCCAGGTTATATTTTCAAAGATCTTCTTCATTTCTGAAATGAGCCAACAGATACTTATCTTTCCTTTCCTGAAAGCAAGCCTAGTCTCTTTGTTCTCAAATTCCAAATATAGTATACTTATCTATGAAATTATGCATGGACAAGATTTACATTTCCAGGGGTTTTTACTTTCAAGCAAGCTGAAATGTCTGACACCAGCGCTACTGCTGGAGAGCCTGTCTGCCTTCCCAGGGGAACTGAAGTGGATGGGCTGGGGCTCCTTTTGGCCCCACAGTGCAGCCAGGTCTGTTTTTGTGCCTCTGGCTAGAAGTTGCATGCTTTGCCTTGTCAGAGATATGCATCATCTATTTTAATTCTGACTTGTGATGTTTTATTCACATTTTAAATCTTTTATTGCCTGTGGCTCCCGTGAGATTTTCCCTTTTGTTAGCATTTTTTTTCTGATTGGTATTGATTCTCTACTTTGCCAAAGGGTTAGGAAAACTACCGCCCTATTGGCATGATTGCAAAATCTGACTGCTGTTTTCCTTGCCACAAAAGTATCTATAGCCTTTTAATTATGTAGTTTATTTTGAAAGCAAGAACGAAAGAACCATGGATCATTTTTCACTTAAATTCAGCTTAGTGTGTTCTCCAAATGCGAAACATTCTTGATTCCTTCAGTTATTGCACAGGGTGTCCTTGTCTAAAAGAAAATGAGTCCATTTGATTTTACCCAGCTTAATGTCACAGATTTTATTGTATATTGTTTTCTTTTGTCAGCTAGAGATAGAGCCCATAACCTCAAACTCTGTCAGAAAGAAACAAATACTCTCTGTAAGAAAAATATTAACCTTCAGACACTTCAGTAAATTCTGTATCTTTCACTTTGACATACTTGGCATATGATGGTGACCCCAAAACTGCCTTAGATGCTTTGACAGAAGCAGTCCCTGCCATTATATCTAGAGGATACGAGGTGTTCTCTTGCAATTGAATTTTAGTACAATGAAAAATGTTATTCACTGGTAAAATCCAAAAAAGACAGGCAGAGATATATCTAACAATTTATGTTGTCAAAGGCTGAGGTACATGTATATATCCAAAGAGAGAGGACCACGCAGGGAGATAGATGCGCTTGATCTGGCCAGTCAGAATTCCAGGACTTGTGATGCTCTCTGCCCTATCCCCATCTTACACACACATCTGATGTGGTCTTCCAAAAGCCAAAAGCCTCTGCCTCTTACACGTCTGAAGCTCTTTCTTATGGCACTGCAATGTTTTCTAAAGGTGTCAATGGAAGGGACTGCTGGAGACAAGGCTGGAAATGGGCAGCTGAATCCTGCTGCGGTGGAGATTCCCTTTCCCCTCACAGAAAGGAAGCTGTCAGCCTGCTCTTTCATTGTCCAGCTCTGCCCTAAGGGGCAGACTCAGATTTTGAGTTCTCTGAGAATAGTGCAAGCTTTACACTATTGCCCATGGCTCCCTAACCCTTCTGGGTTCCTGGAAACACACGTTCTCACACTTTCCGTTCTCCAAATCCACATCAGAGAAATGGAGAGTTGATGCCTGCATTGGCCATGGGACAGGCAGCTGACTCAGATGCCCACTCCATGTCCCCAGCACTGCCTGGGTGGCAGGAAACACTAGGACACTCCCACTCTGGGCAACTTCAGTGGTTGCCAGCTGGAGGACACGCTGATCCTTCCATAGAGGAGAAAGGGTGGGCATATGAATAGTGAAATATAAAAATCCAAACAGAGCTAGGCAAAAAATGACACCACCCATGTCTACCAGATAGATGTGGTTCCAGATGTGCAGACTAAGTGCCAGGGACAGAAGCATTATGGGTGCTGTTCTCGTGCAGTTTTGTAAATTTCTTGCAATGATAGCAACCTGACCTCAGGTTAACATGAATGATGAGAGCCTAGCAACTCTGCTACCTTTACCTGCCCCAGTGTCAGCCCTCATGTGTCCATTTCCATGGTCATTTCTGGAAATCCTCAAGGACTGCCACATCGGCTACACACAAATCTACCTTCCTTCTCCAGGTGTGATCTCCTTGTGGACGCACAAGGGCCACAGTGGTGACTCTGAGAACATGGTAGGCGCCACCACTGCTCTGCAGTCTGCAGATGCTGGCCCCGCTGTCCTTGCCAAAATTGAAAGACGGTCATTTCCCCCACTTAAAACTCAACCCTCACTATGATTCACATGAGAAACTCCCTCTTTCACATCTGCTTGTAGCACTCTGCCTGTGGGAGACTGTGACACTCTTGGGCTTAAGCAAGGATAGAAGTCACCTAGGAACCTTGTTACAAGCATAGAACTCTTGGACAGGGAATATGCCTTTGCAACAAGCTTCTTGGATGATTCTGAAGCAGGTAGGCTGGGTGACACTCTGCTAAAACTAGGAAGCGTCCACAAGGTGACATATAGAAAACCCACATTGGGTTTTACATACAGCAGAGCCAGAGAGCATTTAGGGAAAACTCTGTTGTAAAGATTGTGATAACTAAAAATGCATAGTGTTCTTAGGGACAAGAGAGTAGATAAGAAATACAAATAATTAAATAGTAATAATAATTACAAATAATAAAGAATCCATGATAAAGAATCTCAGTGTAGCGATTGCAGAGGAAATTAGTAGTGTGCTATGCCTCTCAGCTTCTTGCGGCCCAAATCAGAGGCTCAGGTAAAGAAGCCCCCAACCACCCCTTTCTACTTACCAAGTCTTTCTATGCTCTTCTCCATGTCAGCTAAATACAGCAAAACAGAAAAACATTATCTTCTGGAATGATTTATTGTGAGAAAGGGTAAAATAACAAATTTAATTCAAAGCAGCTCAGACATGGCATTTTGGATGTATCTTTTCGCTTTGTGGTGGAATCTTAGCTATTTGTACAGCTAGCTCTCTACTGCACACCCTCCCCCAGTCCTTCTCTTTGCATCAACCTTCACCCTATCTTACCCATTCCATGGAGACCAGGAAATAGGCTCGAAAGAAAGAAAGGAGGGTTGCATGTGGGAGAGTTTGCACTCTTTCAAATCCCAGAGCAACTTTACTACAAAGTCAGTTTTTATCTCTGCCATTCCTGGGTGAGGGCTGAGAATGGTGACACCCAGTTCTCCTTTTCTCTTAATCTTTCTGATGGATGTTGCAATTGACCCCCAGCATCTACTCAGCCGCCAGCCAACAAGAGACCCGAGCCAAGTGGCACAATGCACTCTTGTCCGCATAGCTTTCCAAACTGTGCTCAAAGCCAGGTCTATTAAGTTCTTCTGTCCAATAAAGAATATGTAGCTCAAGCATTATATGCAATTTAAAATTTTCTGCATTTTAAAACTAAATAGAAACAAATGAAATCAATGTCTTAAATTATATGTAAGACAACATATCTAACCTATTGTGATTTAAACATATAATCAATATAATACTTTAGCAAGATATTTCATGTTCTTTTTTCCTAAAAGTTTTTCCTAAAAAGTTTTAGCACTTTTCCTAAAAGTGCTAAAAGTTTAAAATGTACTCACAGCATATTTGGAATATCTGTATTTCAAGGTCTTGGTAACCATATATGTCCAGGGGTTATCATAACTGGTAATATAGGACTTTCATTCTATGCTTTAGAGTGGTTTGGAAAAAATTATGTATCTCCTCCTATTTTCCCTCCTCCACTTCCTCCTGTCCAGCTAATAAATAAGGAATCATGTCACCTCTGTGGTGGCAGGCAGCCCTGTTATGCCCATGAGGTGGCATACTAAGGGTGTAAACACCCTTCCTCCCATATCATAGCCACAGAACACTATCTCCAATCCCTGATGAGTGAGTTTCCTTGTCATGTCAAGCAAACAAGCACGAGCCACATACTCTTCTCCTTCAAGCTACTTTAGTGCAGGGTCTCACTGCCAAGATCAGACCCATAGTGATCCTCCTGTTTTCACCCTCCCAAGTGCTGGGAGTACAAATGCATGCTACCATGCCCAGTCTCAATCACATCTCAGCACACCCCAGCGACAGTCTCTGTGTCTACCTAAGCGGGTGCTTTAATCTACTGAGCTCTCTGGCCAGCCCCAAGCTACAAGTTATTGAAGTCAATAAATCTCTAAGCCAAATACTACTGTACTATAAAAATATTACTGTCTTGCTTTTGGTTTGAATAATACTCTTTCTGGCTTTTTTTTTTTTTTTTTTTTTTTTTTTTTTTTTTTTTTTTTTTTTTTTTTTTTTTTTTTTTTAGAACTGGGGATCAAACTCAGGACCTTGCACTTGCCAGGGAGGCACTTGTGTTTCCAAGTGCCTCACCAGCCCCAATAATACTCTTCTTAATGAAGCAAAGGTTTATTTTATTTATCTATTTTAGAAGCAAAAAGAGATTTTCTTTGAGCATAGTTTAAAACCAAAATGTGTCTACCCTTAGCTACAGATACAATCATGGTACAATAAAATTATTTGGGTTCATAATGAAATCAATTTGTGCAGGTTGCAGTGGGATTTGTGACAGGAAGAGCCCCTCTGAAGTGTCAGGTGCAGAAGTTGCTTGGGTTTATGAGAGGGTGCTCTGAGCAGAGGGCAGGTGTTCAGTGAGGTGCCTTGCCTGTGGCAGAAGGCTCCAGCTGCCCACCGATTTTCCTGCAGAGCCAGCAGGCAAGGGTGTGAGCATGGCTCTGCTACAACTGCTCAGAACCTTTACAATTACAACAGAGATTTTAAACAGTCTAAATTAACTCCTCAAAAGACTAGAAAAACAAGAACTAACTCTAAACATAGCAGAAAGAGTAAAATAAAAAAGATTGGGGCAAAGAAAAATTAATTTTAAAATGTGAAATCCAAAGTTAGAGTTTAAAAATAGCAATAAAATAAGCTAAATTGATAGAAAGTAAAGAAAGACACAGAAAGAAAAAGTTCAATGAAATAAGAAATGAAAGAGATGATATAGCTGAGTTTACAGAAATGAAAAGAGTTGTGCCGGGCATGGTGGCGCACGCCTGTAATCCCAGCACTCGGGAGGCTGAGGCAGGAGGATTGGTGCGAGTTCGAGACCAGCCTGGACTACAAAAGTGAGCTCAGGACCAGCTTCAACTGCATAGCAAGACCCTGTCTCAAAAAAAAAAAAAGACAAAAAAAAAAAAAATGAAAAGAGTTGTAGGGGAAGGTACTAGGATAACTATAGTGAAAGAAGTACTAAGTGCTTCTAAGAAGATACTGATTAAAAAAAAAGTAGAGGAGAATAGAAAAATAATGGAATCCTTGAATGAGCGATATAGGCAAGAAATAGAATGCAGGAAGCAGATTCAGAGTGCTACACAAGAAATTAAAACCTCAATCACAAGCTGGAAAAACCATTTCAATGAAAGTGAAAATATACTTTTAGACCTTGAAGACACCACTGCAGCTAGTGAAAAGGTAAGAAAAGATCTCTTGAAAACAACTAGTGTTATGGTTTATGTCTAGTTGTCCCCCGCAAAGCCTCATGCAATCATGGGGCAGGGACTTCTAGAGTTTGATCCACTGGGATTATGTGTTTTAGTACTGATGGGATTATGGGTCTGAATACTGCTGGGATTACTTGATCCATTACCCACTGAGATTATGTGTTTTAGTACTGATGGGGTTATCAGTCTGGAGTACAGCTGGGATTATGGGTGTGGCCTAAGGTGGATATGCTGAGGCAGAGAGCATGAATGTAATATAAAGAGAGATAGAGAGACAGACTAGCGCTGTTGCTATCCACTCCCCTGGTTGTTCTGTTGCCTCTGTCACTGTTGTTGCTGTTCCACTGCCATGAACTGCTGGCCTCTGCATTGTGCCTCTCTGTCTTTGATCCAGTCAAGTACGGATTGAAACCTCCAGTAACTGTGAGCTAAATAAACCTTTCCTTCCTTCATTTTGAGTGTTGGGTACTTCTCCCAGCAATGGGTAAAAAGTAACTAAGACAACTAGGATGTAGGAAAAAATAATTCAACATCTGCAAGATGATGCAAAGATGAACAACATAAGACTAATAGGCATCAATGAGAAAGAAGGAATCTGTACAAATGATATAAAAAGAATATGGGAAGAAGTAATAGCAGAAAACTCCCCAAATATGGGGAAACAACCTGACATTCAGTAACTGAAGCATACAGAACTCCAATAACATCAACCCAATTAAAACCACACCCACATATATCATCAAGATCCCAGAAATTCAGCACAAGAACAGTATAATAAAAGCTGCTAGATAAAAAAAAAACCAGATCACATTTAAAGGAAAACTCATCAGAATAACAGCATATTTCTCCAAACAAACCATTAAGTCAAGAAGAGAATGGAGCAAAGTACTACAAGTCTTGCAAGAAAACAAATTCCAACCCAGATTGATATACCCTATAAAACTCTCTTTCAAGTATAATAGAGAAGCAAAATACTTCCATGACAAAGAACAACTAAAGAATTTCATGATGACAAAACCAACCCTACATAGTTTACTAAAAGATATTCTAGAGAGGGATCAAAATGACCACAACTCTGTGAAGGAGAATGGAAAGAACTCACCAAAAAGGGCAAACAATTAATCACAAGGGAAAGAGAGGTATACAAGAGCAGTCTCTCAACTATTCTTCTGTACATAGCAGCAGAATATGTACATCAGCATATTCTACAAATGGACCTCTTCTGTATCCTCTGGGTCATGATTATTTCCAAATCTACAGGGTGGATATCAAGGAAATAATAGTAGCTCAGTGCCACAAGCAACACTTGGCCACCAGTAAGGATCATGAACGCTGTCCATGTCCACGGTCTACTGGAACTTTGGGCAATATCCTTCTCCAAACTGTTAGAAGTACTGGTCATATATTTGCTACTCCAGTCTTTATGTTAGGTTTTATTCTTAGTAATTCTTTACTATCATGAAAACTTTCTCTTAGTTGATATTTTTGTATATGTTAACCTATTCAGATACTATATGAGTACTCTGAATTGATCACAGATTCATACATATGATACACAACATTCTGGCCTCCCAGTTGAACTCACAATTTACTTATAATTTTGGAATATCATCTTGAAATATTTAATTTTTAAATAATTAATTAATATTTAAATAAACAAAATTACGGACCAATACCTCTGATGAATATGGGTGCAAAAAAATTCCTTGACAAAATGATAGTAAGCAAAATTCAATAACATATTAAAAGAATTCTAATAACAAGATAAAGTAAGATTTATTCTTTTAATAAAAGGCTAGTAGACATATAAAACCAATCCATATAAACATTACATAAACAAAGTCAAGTAAAAATTGATTATCTTAACTGACATAAGAAAGGTATTTAACAAAACTCAGTAATTTTTCATATTAAAAAGTCAAGAAAGCACAAATAAAAGGGAAATATTTCAACTAATAAAGTTTACATATGAAAAACTGAAAGCTAAATATCATATTCAGTGATGAAAGACTAAAGTTTTCTAAAATTAAAAGAATGCAAAGATGGCCTTCATTGTCATTTCTATTCCACATAGCACTAGACCAAGTAGGAAAGAAAAATAAATAAAGGCCATCGAAAGCACACAGGAAGAAGTAAAGTTATCTCAGTTCACAGATGATACAGCCCAACATAAAGGAAACTGGAGATTCTTCACAAAGAAAAACTATTACAACCAATGAGCAAATTCAGCATAATATCAGGACACAAATCAAAACACAAAAATCAGCTGCATTTCTATATAGTAACAAAAAACAATCTGAATTATGTCATATAAAATAATATTGCAATGAAATGTTTAGGATAAACTACTGAGCCAAAGAGAAAAAGACTCATACACTGAAAAATAGAAAGCATTGCTAAAAGAAATTAAGACACCAGTGAGTAGGCAGACATTCTATATTCATTCATACTTAGGAAGGATCATTACTATTAAGATTTCAATATTTTCCAAGGCAAGCTATATATTCAATGCAATCCCCATCAAAATCCCAATGACTTTCTTTTATAAATAGAAAAATCCATGCAGAAATTCATATGAAATATGAAGGGACCCTGAAGATCCAAAACAGTCCTGAAAAATAATAAAGCTGGAGGTCTCAAACTTACTGATTTAAAAACTTGCAACGAAGCTACAGTAATCAGACTGTGGTACTGGAATAAAGACAGACATACAGATGACTGACACAGAATGGAAAGCCCATGAATAAGCCTTCATATATATGACCAAACAGCTTTCCATAAGAATGTGAAGACTGCTCAATGAGAAAAAGACTTACTGAAAAAAAAATGATATTGAGAAAATTCAAGGTTGAACACTTCCCTTAGATCATACACAAAAATTAATTCAAAATGGATCAAAGACCTAAGCTTCTGTGTAAAACTGTAAAATGTTTAGAAGAGGACATAATGGGAAATCATCATGTTGGCCTTGGCAATTGTTTTTTGGCTATGAGGCCAAAAATACAAGTAAAGGAAGAAAACATAAATGAATTGGACCACAGAAAACTTAAAATGTTTTGCATATCAAAGCACATAGTCAAAAGAGTGAGAGCAACACAGGAAATGGGAACAAATATTTTCAAAATGTATATCTATTAAAGTTAGTATCTTGAACTCCTACAACGCAATACAGAAACCTAATCAAAAATTGGGCAAAGGGCTTGAACAAATATTTCAAGGAAGACAGACAAATGGCCAACAAACAGATGAAATATATTAGCATCATTAAAATTGCTAGGATCTGAATATTTGAGTCTTCCAAAAGTCCTCTATTGGAATTCTAGTCCTCAAAAACATATGGAGTTTTTGTTGGGGCGGGGGGTGATTAGGCTGTGACACACTATCTTCCTCAATAGGGTTGGTATGTCATATAATAGACCCAAGACAGCGCTTCCCTCATATGATAACACAATAATAAGTCATCTGTGAGAAAGTGGGTCCTTGACAGGCACTGCATATCCAGATAGCTTGATGCTGGACTTCACAGCCAGTGAGAAATAAATCGCTAATGGTAATAAGCCATTTGCTATAACTTGCATCTAGACTAGTGTTATAACCCCACCCCAACAGTCTCTTGCAGTCATAGGTAGGGCTTTTTCAGAAGTGGCTGGATCTAGATTGTGTGTGACACTAGAATTGATGAATGGTGGCACTAGATCAAGGATGTGAGCCCTACCTGCCTCAAGTAGCCTGGATAAGATATGAAGAATAGTAGGGCCTGCCAGATAGCTCAGCGAACTAAAGTGTCTGCTTAGGCAGAGTTATAGTGGCCTGAGTCCAATGTCCAGCATGCTGTGCCAGCCCTGTCCCAGGGTACACTGAGACAGTGATTGAGACTGGGTGTAGTGGCATGTGCCTGTAATCCCAGGGCTTAGGAGGCTGAAAACAGAAGGATCACTACTGTTCTGCTCTGTGTAGTGAGGCCCTGTAGACCCTGTCCTAAATATATATTAAAAAATGATAATAATAAAAAAGATACAAGGGCTAGAAAGAGCTGTCATTGCTCCTTGTTGCTTGGCTGTCTTTGGCCCACCATGAACTAATTCTAATTTTCAGTGCCTATCTGCCATGCTACCTCCCTTGGAGCCAGCCAACCATGGACTAAACTTTCTCTAAACTTTAAATTAAATAAACCCTTTAACTTGTAGTGTCAGTATTTTGTCTCAGCAACAAGAAAATTAACTAAGATGCTACCGAATACATAGTGTTTTGATGTGGTAGCCCAAATGGACTTAGACACTAATCACTAGGAAAATGCAAATCAAAATCACAATAAGAGAACCGGGGAGATAGTTCAGCAGCATAAGCACCTGCCTGGCAAATGCAAGGTCCTGAGTTCAATCCCAAGTACAAAAAGAAAAGAAAAAGATACTACTTCACACCCATTTAGGATGGTTACTATCCAGAAAATAACAATAGCAAGTGTTGACAAGGATATGAGAAAATAGAATGTTTGCACTGTTGTGGAGAGAATAAAATTATATAATAACCAATGGAAAACATTGGGGTTGTTCCTCAAAAATTTAAAAATATAATTATCATAAACTCACAATGCCATTTCTGAGCATATACTCAGAAGAACTAGAAGTAAGTGTATGTATATACCTATGTTTGTGAGAGTTATTCACAATAGCCAAGGATAGAAGCATCCTACATCTATCAACAGAAAAATGGATCTACAAAATGCAGTATATACATATGAAATATGGCATGTTAATTGTTAAATTTTATTCAGTCTGTGAAAGCAAGGAAATTCTGATTTGTTATGACTAGGGTGAATCTTGACATGTTCTATTAAGTGAAATAAGCCAGGCACAAGAGGAGAAGCATTACCTGAGGCTGCATGTGTGAGACTCCAAGAGTACTCAAAATTCACCAACAGTAAAACAGAGGGAGAAGGCAACCAGGAGTTACTATCTAATAGGAATGGGATTTGTGTTCTGCAAGATGAAAAGAGTTCTGGGGGTGGCTAGTGGTAATAGTTGTACAGCAGTGTGAATGCTCACAATACCACAAAATTACACTTAATGTGGTGAAAAATCCTGTTTTGTTATGAGTATTTTGTCATATGTAAAAAAAAAAAATCAAATCGTGTTTGTCTTAGTTCCCATGAGATTCAGTCATTATAATTTTAAAAGTCCACTGCAATTATTAAAGCTTTATTTTTTTTTATTTAACACTTGTTCAGCAGTAGTACTGTACCTCTTTAAAATATGAAGAAGCCTAGCTAGTCACAATGGTATGAGCGTGTAATGCCAACCAGTTAGGAAACTGAGACAGAAAAAGGACAAGTCTGAGGGAAGCCTGGGCAATCTAGACCTAGTGTGAAAAAAATTTTGATTTGTGAAGGACTGGGGATGTAGCTGAGTGGTAGAA
This sequence comes from Myocastor coypus, assembly GCA_004027025.1. Taxonomy (NCBI): domain Eukaryota; kingdom Metazoa; phylum Chordata; class Mammalia; order Rodentia; family Myocastoridae; genus Myocastor; species Myocastor coypus. The sequence goes on along the minus strand of PVJA010045887.1, from coordinate 3,124 downwards.
TACTTGCCTAGTAGGCACAAGTGCTACATAAAGAGAGGAGGGGGCCATGAGGAGAGGGAGAAGGAAGACAGGAGAAACGGGGAGGGGAAAAGGAAGGAGCTGAGCATATGATCTTTCAAACTCCAGAAGGAACTAATGTAGCTCACAAACCTGAATTGTTTTCTCAAGAATATGTATAAGCTCCAACCATTCAGCATCTTCCTCTCTATACAGCCACCTATTTTATTAAGGGCCTATTATGAGTAGGCACCAAGAAGACAAGGAATTTCTACAGCTGAGTCTATCAGGCCTCCTTAGGCTAAGAGTCTACAAGCTAGCACTTGAAGGGTGAGTACAATTTGCCCAGCAGCAAAAGATGAGAAACAGTATTCTCAGAAGTAGAAGGGCTGTGTGCCAAAGCCTTTACTCATTGGAGAGAAGAGACAATTCTAGGAAGTCGGAGGCATCTGAGAGAGGCTGAAGCACTAGGTACATGGCATAGAGTGAGGAGGGCCTGAAGCCAAAAGAGAACAGGTTTCCAGCTATCTGTCCTTCCCTGTTCTCACTGGAGCAATCTGCCTTTCCAGTAATAAAGTTACCTCTGGGTATCTTGTACACAATTTAACCACAGAAGCAGGTGTAAGTCTCACAGGTTAGGAATGAGAATTTTTAGGCCAAGCAAGGAAAATACCATGACTATTTTCTCCTAAATCATGGCAGCTATGACTCACCAAGTGCTACGCTCTCAGCCCATAAGGGTATTCTCAGCACAGCTGTCAGGAAGGAAGCCTCCCAGCTGGGGTGGCACAGGAGATAAACCCACGTAAGATAAGCCGGTCTTAGAGAATAGCACTCTTCATGCTTTGACTAAACCAGGTTAAATATGTAGCAAATGAAAGTTTCACCACTTGTCAAGTCCAAGGGGTGTGTGGCTAAAAGCTAGAATATGTGTTTAGTTAAATCTTTTTTTTTTTTTTTTTCAGAACTGGGGATCGAACTCAGGACATTGCACTTACCAGGCAGGCACTTGTGCCCCTGAACTATCTCCCAGCCCCAGGAGCTGAATGCTTGCATTTGCAAGCTGACATTGTAAGCACACCGCCTATGCACCAAGAGTCAAGGATGCACTATGCTTTAATTGCCACAGATACTACTTACAAAAACAACAACATACAATATCAGGCATCTTCATTCCTGTTTAGGGAAAGGAATATGTGACAAAAACATCTAAGCAATCAGTCCAAGACCACAAGGTTGGAAAGAATCAAGGGGAGGCTTTGAACATCAATTAGCTTCCCACTGTGTCATATTGCCACTGCATTATGCTAATTAATTACATAGTTGGTATTATTATTATTTTTAAATTTTATTTATTTATTTATTTATTGTTTCAGAACCTTTGTTTGTTTATTCACTCATTTTTATGGCTGACTCAGCCCACCCCGAGGGCAGGGCTGGCACAGCATGTGGTGCCGGGGATCGAACCGCGGTCCCTGAAGCCACCCAAGCTTCCCCAAGCAGGCACTTTAGACCACTGAGCCATCCCGCCAGGCCCAGTAGGTATTATTTATACTGTCTCATTTTGCATTTATAAATATGGTCAAGAAGTCAAATTGTTCAAAAAATTGGCACCGCTCAAAACCAAAATCAGAGGTCAAATTATATTAGCCACAAATTCTGTATAAATAAAACTTAACAATGTTTCATCAGTATGAGCATCTCACAAGGCATTTAATAGTTGCTCTTAAAAACTGATTGATAGGGGCCAGGGAGATAGCTCAAGGGCACAAGTGCCTGCCTGGCAAGTGCAAGGTCTTGAGTTCAATTTCCAGTTCTGGGAAAAAAAAAAAAAAAAAAACCACTGATTGACATAAACAAGAAATAAGCTTTCCAGACTGTTCTAAGAATCAGGTGTTCACCCTTATACCAATATTTGTTTCCTGTGGACCCAGTCAAACAAGACAGCACACTCTCTCTAGTACCCTCTCTAGCATTCAACGGTAAGGGATCCTTTCTATTCTAAAAAGAAAAGCCACAGAGCACTCTTGAAATTCATGTGTAATTACTTGTATCTGGGCTTGAATCAAATGGATTTGGATTCAGTGCCTGTCTATTCTGAAGAGGAAAATTTCCCTCTTGATAGAGAATGTGGTTTCACTCCAGGCAAAGCAAACCTTCCCAAAGTGTCTATGTTAAATTTGTCTTGTCTTGGTGAATAACTAAATCTGTCTTCAACTTTTTTCTTTTAAAGGTATAATTTATTACGGGAGAATTGTTTTGTAATTGTTTCATATAATTTTCAATTCCTAAAACATTTGCATGTACTACTGATGAGGGCATGATTAATATAATTTCCCCCAAAGCTTGGGTTATTACCCAGGTAGTTTAAAAATTCCTGTTGTACAAACATGCATCACAATAAATGCACCTCTTCATATTTTCTTGTATTTACAATGTATGATGTGTATTTGGCAGGAAAGCAACATAACTATTACTACTTTCCTTTAGGACTTTGAGAGTAAATATTTACCACAATCAAAATCTATTGTCAAAGCCCAGCCAAATGGCTGGATGTAGTGGCACAGGCCTATAATCCCAGCACTTGGGAGGCTGAAAACAGGAGGATCACTATGAGTCCCATCTGTGTAGTGAGACCCTGTAGCCCCTATGCTAAATACATTTTTTTAAAAATCCAGTCACAAGTAAAATCCAGCAGTCATTAAATCTCATTTCCAAGCTGATGAAAACATACTGATAAAGTAGGAAAGTAGAAGAAGTCAAAATAGTAAATAGGGACCCTGCTTCCCTCTAAAATCAACTCTATGGTCATGAGACATGCCAAGGAGTGGAAGATGGCTTGCATTCCAATGCCAGCCCCATCACTTCTGACCTAGGGCTGGTGGTTTGGGCCTCTGATCAGTAAAACAGATGAGGCATCACTTTCCTTCCTACCCCGTGAGATTGTTATGAGGAGTGAAAGAGACGATGCAAACAATATCTTCTGAAAGCAGTACGGCTCTATCCGAGACAGTCATTTATATCCTTGCAAAAATGCTTAGTGTTTACACTAAGGAATGCTAGAACTTTTTTTTAACTTTTAATTCACATATATTTGTCATAGGGAAATAGTGTGATATATATATAT
>PVJA010045886.1:0-15432 GCA_004027025.1 Myocastor coypus | reverse complement strand
TTTTTTAATTTTATTTATTTATTTTTTCTTGTTTCAGAACCTTTGTTTATTTATTCACTCATTTTTATGGCCGGCTCAGCCCACCCTGAGAGCAGGGCTGGCACAGCATGTGGTGCCGGGGATTGAACCGCGGTCCCTGAAGCTGCCCAAGCTTTCCCAAGCAGGTGCTTTAGACCACTGAGCCATCCCACCAGGCCCCTACTTGGTCCTTTATGTTTGATGAGAATAGCTTCCTGTTACTTGCTTTTAAGCTAATTCTTGCTTTATTCCAAAGTAGGCAGGAAATCGGGAAAGTCTGTGAGTTTCATAGGTAAGAGCCTCTTACTGGGTGGAGATCTTTATCCTGGCCAATGGGGACAAGGGCGGCAGCAACCTTATCAGTCCAGTGTGGTCAAATCTAGCTACTCCCTTAGTCATGATAGAAGCAGGGAGGTGTCTGGGAACCAGAGCCAACTTGAAATGGACATTCAGCCAACAGATGTCAAGACATCTTTAGGTGTTAGAAGTTTAGAGCTAAGCAAGGCCCCACAGCACCTTGGCCTCAGGGAGGACCCAATGAGATTAGGGCAATTTTAATAGTGAATCCTCCATTCAACAGCTGTTGAGGACCTGGCAGGATAGCTTAGTGGTCTAAAGCGCCTGCTTAGGAAAGCTTGAGTGGCTGCAGGGACAGTGGTTCGATTCCCGGCACCACATGCTGCACCAGCCCTGCCCTCAGGGCAGGCTGAGCAGGCCATAAAAATAAATAAACAAGCAAAAGTTCTGAAACAAGAAAAAAAAATAATAAAATAAATAAAATTCTTTAAAAAAAAAAACAAAAAAACCCAGCTATTGAGCACGTACTGTCCATTGAAGCCTTATATATGTGCTAATGGGGAGTCAGATAAAACATTGTGTGTGCATTGTGTGTGTGTGTGTGTGTGTGTGTGTGAGAGAGAGAGAGAGAGAGAGAGAGAGAGAGAGAGAGAGAGAACAAAATGAGAAGGGAGTCATGTAGAATCACCTAGGAAATATTGGTGACATGTTCTTGGAAGGACCAGCAGGAAGTGACAGGGGCTGATGAATGAGGCTGGGGATTGGAGCATGAAAAGTGGCAGGAATGTCTTGGCAGGAGAACAGCACAGCAGGTTCCAGGAACTTAAATGCGTTTAATCCAGCCGGATGGGGGAGTGTGTAGTGGAGACGGCCAAATGAGCTGCAGCTTGGAGCAGCAAGGTAGTGAAGTTCGGGAAAGGCAGGAAAGAGCTGTAGTCCCCAGGGGCGGCTCACATTCCTGGCATCCTGAGCCTTCACCCTGGTCCCCATCACCACCACCATCTCCTCTGCAGTTCCCACCCTTGACATTTCTGGGGCTGGGAGGACATTATCTGCCTCCATTAACCCACCCCCTACTCTCTTTTAGGTAGTTGCCCAGCACTGCCAGCCCAGCAGAAGAGTTTGTAAAACACCAACCAAAGTACCATTTATTGAGCACTTACTGCATTCCAGAGTCACATTATGTACTTTATGTAATAAGCTCCTTTAGTCCTCCTAAAAGCTCCACCCAGTAGGTTGAATTGACTGCACTTAGTTGGATTGGAGACGTAGGCTTGTAATTTTGCAATTTATCCATGGTCACCCAGCTAGTAACTTGTAGAATCAGGCTTTCAAGCCAGGTCTGCCTGCCCATTGTGAAGTACCGACCCTCTGAGTTGGAGGAGGAAAGGATCCAGTCTACTGACTGGATTAGTTAACTTCTGATTCAAAAGCTTTGAATTCCTGTTCCCTCCCCAGGCCTGTGGGGGGTTTGTATATGTGACTTCGGTCCAGCCAGCTCTGGCTCCTTTTAGGATGGGGAGGAACTCCGATACCAGGCCTGATAACACTGACACTGACAGCTTACAGCAGAGGAGTTGCTTTTGTGGTCTGGATTCTGCCCCTCCCCTTCCCCCCTCCACTCAGCCCTGGCTTGCGATGGGGAGAAGCGGATGAACTATCCTACACCCAAGACCTGGATCCCTACACCTCAGGGTTATCTGGTCTTCAGACACCCCTAGCTGTGGAAGCCCCAGCAGGCTGCAGCTTCCTTGGTGTTGACTGATCTGTAGAGCACCCCAAAGACCTCCCCAGAAAGCAAGCCCAACAATCAGCTTCCTTTCTCCCTTGACCCCTTCTTTAGACTCATAACTGGTCCTGTTGCTGTCAGATGCATCTGGGAGAGGGCTCAGAGCCAGCACCACACAGCAGGAGGTGAAAGGCTACTTCCCTCTCAGGAGGCTCCACAGAGCTCTCGGGAGGGAAGAACTGGTTTCCCTTAGGACTCTGGCATCTCAGGGGTTGAACCCACAGACTGAGGCTTGGAAGGTACAGTTCTACCCTCTCCTTTCTCCCCTCCATCTTAGTAACTGCACTTTTACTCATTTCAGACTGCATTAGATGAGTTCGAAGTTGTCTCTATTACTAAGAAACCTTGTGTTGTATACTTGGGGAAGTAGAAGGTTTATTTTGCCCAGGGAGTCTGACCTTAGGATCTCACACTCACTGGAGGAAGTCTTTGATCCTCCTGGAGTTATTTGTGTATAAGAAGATTCCTCGTTCAGATTTGAGGACCATAGTACATTCCTCCAGCTGTAATCACGTTACAGAGTAGCAAGAATTACTGGCCATAGAAATGACCCACATCCAGGACCTTTTAGAAGCGCTTTAGACTCTTGGGAAACTAGGAGCAGATCCTATAGTGTGTGTCTGACCAGTAGCACAGGGAAAAAGGATTCTAGGCCTAACTTCTTACCCCAGACTGGTGCTGGGACTGTTAGAGGACCCCGTGGAGGAATGTGCCCCCCACACCCTCCACCCCATCCCCCCGCCCCCAGCTTCGAGGCCGACTGCTGGTGAGCTGTCTTCTCACAGCGAGTTCCATCTTGTCCTAGCTTCAGGCAGAGAGAAGATAGCTACTTGCAAGCCTCCCCACACAAGCTGGTACAGGACGCCAGGCCCACACCTTGCCCTCCCTGTAGAGTCTGTCAGCCGGGGCTTCCCACTGAGCTTCTAGACCTGCTATTTTCTCATCTTCTGTGGTCATTTTTCATTGCAGAATTCTCTTACATTCCTCAGCTGGAACTTAGCCCCACACTCTCCAGCCAGCCTGTAGTCTGAGTCAATAGTTTGTACGTTTGACTGCCCGAGGAGCTTTTTATTTATTTATTTTTTTAATCACTCCACCCACATACATCCTATTTTATAGTATTTATATAGTTTGTTTGCTGGATTTTAAATTAATACAATGGGTATATTTACTGTAATGACACTTTTTTGGTGGTAACAGGGATTGAACTGAGGACCTTGTTCTTGCTAGGTAAGCACTTACTCCACTGAGCTATCTCTGGCCCCAAGACAAACTTTTTGCAGTAAAATGTGGGGTACCTACTGTGTAACAGGTATAGTTCTCAGCATTTTATGTGTATTAATCTAATCCTCAAATATTCCTGGAGGGAAGTGCTATTATGATCCCATTGGACAGATGGAGAAAGACAGAAGAGGTTGAGTAATTCCCTGAAGATGGCATAGATATATAGTAGGTCTTGGTTTCAAATACAGCTTAGAGCCAAGCATGCTGGTACACACCTGTAATCCCAGCACTCTGGAGGCTGAGGCAGAAGGATCACTTGACATTTGAGACCAGCCTGAGCTACAAAGTGAGTTGAAGGCCAGCCTGAGCTGCAGAGCGAGACCGTGTCTCAAAAGGCTCCCCCCTACCCCCATAGCTTGAATCCACCAAGTCCGCTTGTCGCCTGTCAGTGGAACCAAATGTGAAATAAAAGATTGCACAGTTCTCTTTCCCCAGTCTGTTTCCTATGGACAAATAGACTTAGTGTTACTATCAATTCGTGTAGATATTTTTCTGTACCAAAAAAAAATCTATGCATGCATATAGGGATTTTAAAAAACAATTGAACTATATTAAGTATACAAATGTTATTCTACAACTTTGTTTTTCCTTGCCTTTGAGACAGGGTTGTCCTATGCAGTGGAGGCTGGCCTTGAGCTCTCTTTATAGTCCAGGCTAGTCTTGAACTTGCAGCAATCCTCCTGCTTCAGCCTCCCAAGTGCTGAGATAATGGGACTACAGGCATGTACCACTATTTCTGGCTGTAACTTGCTTTTTTTTTTGTCTTTTTGAGACAAGGTCTCATTATGCAGTTAAAGCTGGCTTTGAGCTCACTTTTGTAGCCCAAGCTGGTCTCAAACTCACACCAATTCTCCTGCCTCAGCCTCCCAAGTGTTGGGATTACAGGTGTGCGGGATTACAGGTGTGCGCCACTACGGCCCAGCAATAACTTTCTTTTCTTTCTTTCTTTTCTTTTCTTTTTTCTTTTTTTGAACCAGGGATCAAACTCAGGACCTTGCACTTGCCAGGCAGGCACTTGTGCCCCTGAGCTATCTTCCCAGCTGTATCTTGCTTTTAAGAGATGGACTCATAGGCATCTTTCCAGAGAGTGAATGCACATCTATCTTGTTTTTTTTAAAAACCACTTCTTAGTCTTCTGCATGGTGGACTGAGCATGATTTATTCATCTAGTCCTTTAGCGATCTTTTACAGATGTGGTAGTAGGGAAAAATTAGCATAAAAACTGTGAAGTGTTGGGATTTTTAGGAATCTTAACAATTGGGAGTAGCCGGGCGTGGTGGCGCACGCCTGTAATCCCAGCACTTGGGAGGCTGAGGCAGGAGGATCGGTGTGAGTTCGAGACCAGCCTGGGCTACAAAAGTGAGCTCAAGGCCAGCCTCAACTGCATAACAAGACCCTGTCTCAAAAAGACAAAAATAAATAAATAAATAAATAAATAAATAAATAAAATAAAAAAACAATTGGGAGTAATCTTGGGAAAAGACTGGTGTAGGAAGATGACTGAGTAAGTTATTTGTATTAACCTAGCTGGGGACACAGCTCAGCAGCATAAGTGCCTGCCTGGCAAATGCAAGGTGCCAAGGTTCATCCCTGTTACCATAAGAAAAAAAAAAGAAAGAAAGAAAGAAAAGTATTACCCTCATCCAGATAAACTGAGCTTTTATGGTTGAACAAAAATCTTAACACAGGCTGTGCTGTAAGCTTAAAATAAGCTCACTATGACATTTAAAATCATTAATTTTCACAGTAGCTTTTATTATTATTTTTTTTTTTTTTTTTGAATAATGTCTCAAAGCATTTGTTTGGTGGAACCAGGGATCAAGTGCAGAACCTTGCACTTGCTAGGCAGGCACTTGTGCCCCTGAGCTATCTCTCCAGCCCCTCAAAGCATTTGAAATGAACATAAATTTAACAAAAGTTAAATTGCATGACTTAGAAGTAAACTATCAGATTTGTTTTGCTAGCGTTTTCCTTGGATGTGGAGAGTTTGAAAGTGGAACCTTGGAACAGCAAAAATGCATTTTTTATTTTATTTTTTTTTTAATTTCTTGGGGCTGGGGAGATAGCTCCGAGGCACAAGTGCCTGCTGGGCAAGTGCAAGGTCGTGAGTTCGAACCCTGGTCCCCCGCCCCCAAAAAAAAAAAAAAATCTTTCAGGATCTATTTATTTATTTATTTATTTATAATTTTATTTATTTATTTATTCTTGTTTCAGAACCTTTGTTTGTTTATTCACTCATTTTTATGGCCGGCTCAGCCCGCCCCGAGGGCAGGGCTGGTGCAGCATGTGGTGCCGGGGATCGAACCTCGGTCCCTGAAGCTGCCCAAGCTTTCCCAAGCAGGCGCTTTAGACCACTGAGCCATCCCGCCGGGCCCTCAGGATCTATTTAGCAAGTATTTTGTTGGTAAAAGCAAGTTTCCATTCTTAAAACCAACCCTCACTACAGGTCTTACCATTGTGTGTCCCTAAAAGGTCCTTCTGAGTTTTTTCTCAATTCCAAATGTTGCTGTAGTAGCCAGTCTTGTGCAGGGTAGTAGCTGCATTGATGTAACACATGTGTTCTTGAAAACCTTGAATCATTAAAAACCCTCTTGGTTGAAGACTTAGTTTTCATATGAATATATGTGGGGGCCAGCCAGATAACTTAGTGGACCAAAGTACCTACTTAGGCAGAGTGCAGTGGCCGGTTCAATCCCCTGCTTGCCATGCTGGCTCTGTCCCCGGGGCATGCTAAAACGGGCAATTGAGACTGGGCATGGTGGCACCTGTAATCCCAGCACTTGGGAGGCTGAAAACAGAATCACTATAAGTCCGATCTACATAGTGAGATCCTATAGACTCTAAACCAAATGCAAAAAATAAATAAACATATGAATATATGTGAAGAGTATGGGGTGGGGTAGAGAAACTGAAGAGATGTTTATAATTCAGTAGTCTTGAGTTTTGCAGTTATGACTTTTATAATTTTTTTCATATAGAGATTTTACATTTCTACAAACTTTACATACAGAGACTGTGACGCCATTTATTGTGATAATATTGTGATACCATTTCAGATTTCTGTGATTGGAATTTGTATAAAATATATCAGTACTGTAATATGTAACATATAGTTCCTGACCAAGGGTCCTGGAGTGACCTTCCCTGGATTGAATCTGTTCACTTTCTAGCTATGGATCATTAGGAAAGTTGATTGACATTTGTACCTCAGTGTTTTCATCTGTAAAATAGGTATAATCATGGAGTGCTTAGGCTGTCTAGAGTAAATGAGTTAGTGTGTGAAATGGCATGTAGTAAATAGATTGGGTGTTGGTGACAGCAATAGTAGCGCTGTTGCAGCTGGGCACTTTATATACTTTTTTTTAAAGAATTTTTTATTTTATTGTATTGTATTTCTTGTTTCAGAACTTTTTTTTTTCTTGTTTCAGAACTTTTGTTTGTTTATTTATTTTTTTTAAATTTTATTTATTTATTTTTTTCTTGTTTCAGAACGTTTGCTTGTCTATTCACTCATTTTCATGGCTGGCTCAGCCCTCCCTGAGGGCAGGGCTGGCGCAGCATGTGGTGCCGGGGATTGAACCATAGTCCCTGAAGCCACCCAAGCTTTTCCAAGCAGGCGCTTTAGACCACTGAGCCATCCCGCTGGGCCCCTGTTTATTTATTTTTATGGCCAGCTCAGCCTGCCCTGAGGGCAGGGCTGGCGCAGCATGTGGTGCCAGGCATCGAACCGTGGTCCCTGCAGCTGCCTAAGCTTTCCTAAGCAGGCGCTTTAGACCACTGAGCTATCCTGCTGGGCCCCTTTATATACATTTTTTAGACCAAATTCCTAGCATATACTTTATAAGGAATTTGATTGTTCGTTCAACAATATGACCATCTACTTTGTCTGTAGATGGTGCTGTGCTAGGTGCTGAGATACAGTGGCAAGCAATGGCTAATCTGAGGAAGGAGTCTTAATCTCTTTTCTCAAATATATCATGCTGTTGCTTTGTTGGTATTGTTTGCAGGCAGGGCCTCATTTTATATTTCAGCCTAGCCTTAGCTGTGACTCTCCTGCCTCTGCCTTACCTGCCCAAGTGCTGGGATTGTAGGCATAGCAGTATGTGCCTCTTTAAAAAAGAGGAATAGACTGATAGACTGTAAGAATGTAAGAGTGGCTGCTTTTTTTTTTTTTTTTTTTTTAATGGGACTGGGGTTCAAACTCATGACCTTGCACTTGCCAGGCAGGCACTCCCCCAGAATAAAGCTTTCCTGTACAGTCCTCTTTCCTCTCAATCTCCAAGCTCCTTTTGGCCACACCATGTTCAAGCTAATATTACTGTTCCTTTTTATTTAGTCAAAATGCCAATTGGAAACTGGCCTGGATTGAAGCTTTGATGGGCCATTTTGTCCCCATGAAGATGTTTTATCAGAATGTCTAATAGAGTTGGCCACTGGGACTACTATAGCTGAGAAGATAAGGTGTCCTGACTTTCCAGGGTATTTTCTTAGGAGTTCCGAGGGGTCCAGACAATTCCAGTCTAAAAGCGGGCATAGAACATTACAGACTGAGTTCTCAGCCCAGTATCCATCAGTTCTTATAAATCTGTTTTAAAAGCTCTCTTTGTCCAATAGCTCTAGCACCCCACAGACTGGCTTCTTCTTGCCCAAGTTTTATGAGTGGCGCCAGCTCCAGATCAAAGGCTAGGCTTGGCAAGATGGTCTTTAGAGAGAAGCTTTGAATGGAGGCCAGGGACTCCTGGTCCCACTGGGGGTGTCCTCTAGTATGTGCAGACACACAGAATTCTTATTATTTTGTCATTGATTTCACTAGAAGCAGCGTTCCTTTCTTTCCCTTTTTCCTAGTAATATTACAGGAAATATACATTAAAGTTGAGGGCTAAAAGCTGTCACCTTATGTGGGTATAGCAGGTAGGCTCACTGACCCCTGTGATTCAGAATCCATGGAGAAAATAGGCTACAACAGTCAAATTACATTGTCTGAGGCCCAGGTGGTATGGAAGTAAGAGCTATGTTTAGGCCTTTGTTTTCCACCCTGAAAGTCTGAACTGTAACCTGTGTGTTCATCGGTGCTCATCAGCTCACCTCAGGACTTGACACAGGCCCATTCATGCCCCATAGCTCGGCTATGAGGTGTGGGCTTGGGAGGCTCCGCTCTCGTCAGGAGCAGGAAACCACTTACTTCACTGGCTGTGAGCAGGTGAGGCAGAGGGATGAGTGATGATGAGGCCTGGTTTCAGATCAATTTAGTTGTGAGAACAGTGATACAAAGCTGGGTGGGAGTGGTGGGTGCCAGGAAGCATCTGGGAGGAAATTGTAATGATCTACCCCAGAGCTTAACCATTTACAGGCCTTTCTCTGACTCACAGCTTGTGGGAAATCACTGTTTCCTACAGTTGCCCAATCAAGATCAACCTGTCCTGAGATTTCTCCCAGAAACTGCAGAGCACCCCTGTAAAACAGCCCTTTTGAGAGACACACTGAGCCAGCTCCCTCTTGTCCTTTTCAGTCTTGCAGACCTGCCTTTCCCTTTTGTGTTTCATCCACTGTGCAAAACAGATAGAGCTGGAGCTCATGCTTTCCTAGGTTGGGAGATGATGTCCTGTGGTGTAGGCAGGGGCCAGGATTGGAAGTCAGAAGCCTGTGTTGGTGGTGTATATGCCAAGGGTGCCGTTCTCTGAAGGCTTACGTTCAGCCAGACACAGTGCGTCCCAATAGCCTTGTGAGGTGTATCTTTTATTCCCATTTGCCTGATGAAATGGAACTCAGATTGCCCAAGCAAGCATACAGGAGGTGGATGGATTTAAAACACTTGTTTTTTCCACCCTTAATCTCATGTTCTTGATCACTAGTCCACAGCCTTCAGGATTTAAAACTTGGTCGCGCTACTTTCTAGCTGGGGAGCTTTGATTCCTTACTTACCTCTCTGAAGCTGTTTCCTGAGGCAGTTTGACCCTTGGCAGCTTCTACTTCCTGAGTTGTCAGGTTGGGAGCTTTAATATCCACCTTGTGGGTTATTTTGTGAAGATCTGGGCAGGAAAACACTTAGCTGGATGTTGTGTGTGAAACTTGTTCCTACCTGCCTAGACCAGTGAATGCCTGGTGGTTGTGATCTGCGATCTGCTGAATGCAGGCTGGCGGCAGGGGCCAGGCTCCCTGGTGTGACCAGCCTGAACTCGAGGCACAGCCCACTTGCCGTGTGTAGCCTGTGTGGGAGGCAGAGACACATACTTGGTGACTGCCAGCATCTTCTTGGTTGCTGGCACTGTCCTCTTGAAAAGTAGATGGACGGCCCAGATAGTGGGCTACAACTGTTTGGAAACATCTGGTAATGGAAATAGGCCAGCAGACTAGTAGTATGTAGTGAGTATTGTACATTCCTGGGAGGCAGATTTTGTAGATAGCAGGAAGAGGATTTCTGAGTTGGTGGTACCTTGAGAGAGTGACAGAATTTTGGGCTTAAGGTATTTCGGTAATAGAGCAATCATTAGGCTCCTGCTGTGTGAGCTGGTAGATCAGAGAGCTCATTGAGAGAGGTGTGCATTGAAGAAAGCCACCAACAGGAGTGTCCGGCTAGCCCTCTGCCAGCTGGAGACCTTCTCTGAGGGAAAAGGCTGTTTGAAGACTGGGCAAATGTGACTTAATTTTGAAGTATTCGAATAACTAATGCAGTCACAGGTTTAGAATTCAGAAGAATGTATGTTAATGAGTCTCATTCTTAGGGCTGGCAGTATAGCTCACCAGACTAAGAGCTTGCTTAGGGAAGCATAGGGGCCAGGGTTCAATCCCTGGCACTGCATGCTACTCTGGCCCTGCCCCTGACCCAAGCACACTGAGCCAGCCATGAAGTCCAGGCGTGGTGATGCACACCTGTAATACCAGCACCAGGGAGGCAGAAATCAGGAGGATCACTACAAGTCTGAGCTGCATAGAGACCCTGTACACTCACTCTCTCTCTCTCTCTCTCTCTCTCTCTCTCTCTCTTTCTCTCTCTCCCTCTCCCTCTCTTTAAGAAGTCTCATTCTTGTCCCCAGCTGCTAGTTTTTGGGGGTTGCTTTCAAAAGTACTTTTTAAATACAATTAGAAATGTGCATATTAATATAATAGCATAGAATACATTGATGTATACCTTTTAAAAATACATAGCAATAGTTAAATTTAAACAATAAAAAAATTGAAACTCAAAAAAAATACATAGCAATATGTCTTTAAAGAACTTTCCATTTAGACCTGGGATAGGAGCTTCATCTTTTACAACTTTCTCATGGGTGCTTAGTGTTGCATTGTATACAGGATGTCATATATAACACAGATTAAGTCCTTACTGATGAGTATTTAGACTCACAATTTCTGCATTATAGGTTGTTGTTTTTTTGTTGTTGTTTGTTTGTTTGTTTTTGTTTTTTAACTGAGGATCTTGGTTTGTCCCCCCAGTGTATCCTGCTATCCAGAGATGGTCATAAGCGCTTTAGAAACTCAGGCAGGTTGTGGGTGAAAGAACCTTCCTAAAGAACCCAGGTCTAGACTGGCCACCCTAGGTCCTAGTTCCATGCCAGCTGCTTGAACTCAGCTGACTTTTCCCACCTCAGGGCTCTAGTTTCCTTTCCTGATAGCCAAATTCATGGTTGTCGTGAGGGTGTGGCATCTTCTGTGATATTCCTGGTGGCTATGTGAGGCATAGTTTCTATCCCAGTGAGAAAACATTAGTTCCTAATAAGTGAATGCAAGTTCTACATCAACATGTTGGTATTTCCAACTAACAAATTTAAAAGAGGGTTGAGGCAAAGAACAAAATTCATTACATGCCTAAGGTGTGGAAGTGTTGGGCTTCCTAATTTAGATGCTTAGAGGGCTTTTCCATAGGTATATATAGTTCAGCCTTAACACTAAATCACCCAATGAATGGTGTTTGCCTCTGTGCTTCTGGTTTTTATTATATCAAAAAACAATGTTAGCTATTAACAGTATGGGAGGGAGGGGTTTCCTGACTCCTGAAATAACATGTTTTGTAGTGCTGCCATGAAAAGTACCCTGGGTGGGTGGCTTAGACAGAAATTTATTTTCTCTCAGTTCTGGAGGATGAAGAGTAAGGTACTGGGTTCTTCTCTTGGCCTTTCCCCCTGTCTTCACAAGTCTTTCCTTTGTACTGTCTGTCCAAGTTTCCTAAGGAGCATGGTCTTTGTAGGATAGGGCTGACCTCATGACTTCGTTTTAACATAATTACCTCTTTTAAGACCCTATCTTCAAGTATGGTCCGATTGTGAGGTATTGGGGATTAGGGCTTTAACATAGTAATTGGGGGTTGGGTACATGAAAAAATTCATAACGAGAAAACTTGGGCTTATGGAAGAATTGTTACCTGGTAGTCATGATGCTGTAAGTATTACTTTACACAGCTGGATGAATAAGTGATGAAGAGAGTGCCATATTTAATTTTACCCTATATTTAACATTTGTCACATAGCATTCCTCATCCTTCTAGACTTGAGGTAAAACCAGATTTGACGGAAACTTTGTAGCTGAGGCTACAAAGCTGTGTGTTAGAGGGAAAGGGCTTGGCCACCCTGGGGATCCCATGGCCCTTGGGACTCTCTGGAGCTGAATTGGGCCCTTTTTCCTTTCCTCCCACTGGCCCCACGTCACATCCCAGGACTCCTCAGTGGAAATGTCGTCAAGGAGGCAGGGCTGGTCTCTAAGCAATCTTCTCTTTCTTCTGAGCACATTCCAGCCTTCCCACAGAGGTTCTCACCTGTGTGTGTGAGCCCTTGGGCTCTGGGAACCAGCACAGGGTTCAGCGGAGCTGAAAGCAATTCTTTATGGTCTTTGTCTCTGCCCCTTCTGTTCACAGCTCTGCTCTCCAAACGATGGACAGTGTCTTGTCTTATTTTACCTGGATAAGTTTTACTTTGATGGCTTTATACTACCAGTGCAATCATAATAATGGAATCCAGAATATGTCATTACACGTGTCTTTTTTTTTTTTTTTTTTTTTTTTTTTTTTTTTTTTTTTTTTTTGGTACAGGGTCTCACTACATAGTGATCCTTCTGCTTCTACCTCCCATGTGCTATTATTACAGGCCTGTGTCACCGCACCCAGACTCCATTGCTGGCTCAGCGCACTCGAGAGCGGGGCCAGCATGGCAGGCAGGGTCAGGAACTGCACTTCCCTAAGCAAGTGCTTAGTCTGCTGAGATATACTGCCAGCCCTCAAACATGCATCTTTGATAGACAGTTAAGAAGTGGCAAATGGAAGAGTTCTTTCTGCCCTCTCTGCCTTCCCTAAAGACAGGATATAAATTCCCCTTTACTGGAGATAGCTGTCTGCAACACAGGGAGGCCGTCAGAAGAATCTGCAAACAATCTCACTCCATGTCTTAGTTACTTTTCTCTTGCTGAGACAAAATACCTGACACCAAAACTTAAAGTAGAAGAGGTTTATTTAGCTCAGCTTGTGGAGATTTCAGTCCAGAGTTGGCTGGCTCCAGGGCAGAGTGGCACATGGCAAGAGGGACCCACAGAGGAGAAACAATTCATGGCACGCAGAAGACCACAAAAGCAACAGGACCTTAACAGCATCTTTCCTCCCCTTTTATTGTATCCAGACTACTCAGGGCAGGAAGCCCTCACACCCTTAATCTCAGTGCCCTTGAGCCTAGCATTGCACCAGGAATCAATTCCAGCGTCACATGCGCTAGATCCAGCCACCTCTGAGAAAGCCCCACCTGTGGCCACATGAGGCCTTGGGAGGACCTCTAGGTACAGCCATAAGACTCCATTAGTTTACTATGCGGTATTTACCTTCCCACAGTTTCCTGCCTCTGGAACCCTGTAACTGCTTTTCTTTGTCTTGTCATCTCTACAATGTATTGCTCTTCATTGAAGATGCTCTATAAACTGGAGTCCTAAACCACTACTTTGAGTTACCATTTACCGAGGTTTCTCCCATGTGATGTGTGTACATTAATAAACTTGCTTGCATTTCTTTCTTCCCTGATAATAACTGTGTCCTCCCTATATCTGGATTCTACCATCCAATCTCACGCTTGTTAGATTTGCCCTTGTTGCATGTCCTTGTAGCCGACTGAGTTCACTCTGTAACTACCACAGTGTTTCTCTCCACCCTACCTTGAGGGGCATTTGCTATTTCCATGATGTACTGTTGTGAATCCTAGGGAATGAACATTGTGTCTCTTGGTGTATTTCTGTAGAATCTGCACATTGGAGTGGAGTTGCTGGGCTCTGGGCAGTGTATGTGCTTAGCTTCAGTACATTCTGCTAACATGTTTTTGCAAAGAATTGTTCCATTTTACACTCCCATATCAAGATCTGCTCTGTGTGTGTGTGTGTGTGTGTGTGTGTGTGTGTGTGTGTGTGTGTAAACTATACATAACGTAGCTTTTTTTTTTTTTTTTTTTTTTTTTTTTTTTTTTTTTGTCTTTTTGGGACAGAGTCTCGCTATACAGCTCAGGCTAGCCTTGAGCTCACTTTTGTAGCCCAGGCTGGTCTCAAACTCACACCAGTCCTCCTGCCTCAGCCTCCCAAGTGCTGGGATTACAGGCGTGAGCCATCACACCCAGTTTACAAACTGAAACTCTTAATACTCATTAAACAATGTCTTCCCTCCTCTCTCTGTAGGACCTGTGGCCTTGTACCCACTAATCATGTTCTCTACTGTCCCAGCCTCAGCATTATGTTTTTAAGTTGATGCCTGAGGTATCACTAAGTTTCCCAGGCTAGTTTTTTTTTTTTTTTTTTTTTTTTTTTTTTTTTTTTTTTTTTTACCCTTTTTTTTTTTTTTTTTTTTTTTTTTTTTTTTTCTTTTCTTGTTTCAGAACCCTTGTTTGTTCATTTATTTATTTTTATGGCCGGCTCACCTGCCCCGAGGGCAGGGCTGGCGCAGCATGTGGTGCCAGGGATTGAACCGCGGTCCCTGCAGCCACCTAAACTTTCCTAAGCAGGCGCTTTAGACCACTGAGCCATCCTGCCAGGCCACCGGGCTAGGTTTGAATTCTCAGCCTCCTAGACTGCTAGGATTATAGGTATGTGCCACTGGGTACTGGGAATAGAATTTTAACTCAGGATTTAGTACTTGCCAGGCAGGTGCTTATGCCACTGAGCCATGTCCCTGGCCCTTAGTGGCTACTTTTTGATGCGTCACTTCCACAGTGGTTGCACCATTTCACATTCCCACCAACGACGCAAGAGGACTCCAGTTCCTCCCAGTCTTGCTCAGACTTGTTTTTGTAGTAGCCATCCTGGTGGATGTGAAGTGGCGTCTCATTGTAGTTTGGCTATGCATTTCTGTAGTGACTAATGATACCGAGCATCTTCTCATCATGCTTATGAGCTGTTTTATGTATCATCTTTAGAAAAAAATCTTCAAGTCCTTTGTCTTTTTCCCCCCTAAAACTGGGTTGTCTGTGTTTTTGTTTTGGTTTGGTGTGGAGTTTTAGGAGTTCTTTGTGTGTTCTGAGTACAAATCTTTTAAATTTCTAATCTTTCTTTCTCTTTTTCTTTTCTTTTTTTTTTTTTTAATGAGACAGATCTCACTAACCCAGTCTAGCCTTGAACGCTATGTAGCCCAGGCTGGACTCAAACTTCTGACGATCCTCCTGCCCCAGCCTCCCAAGCACTGGGATTACAGGCATACACCACCACACCTAGCTTACTTTTTTGTATTGTATTTTTATGCACTTTTTGAGTATTTCATCATGTTCACATTACTTCTGTAGTTTTGTTTTCCTTTCTCATTTTAAAGAAATATGTTTTTAAACCACAGTGCTAATAATTATTTGAGATTAAAAAACCACTGAGACCTCACCCTGATGGGTATACTGCTAGGTCCATTCTGTTCTTGTGCTGCAGCCTTGGAAAATTGTGGGTGATTTTGTGGATGATGTCAGAGCTTGGTCCTGAAGGGGCCTGAGGCTTAGCCCCCAGCAGGTAACCTGACTTCAGGTTTTGGCCGCAAGGAAGGGCAGCTAAAAGTATTGGTTCTGAAAACCCCCTCATGGATGACTTGGGGGCAGGCAGCCCTGGTTTTT
>PVJA010045885.1:0-15413 GCA_004027025.1 Myocastor coypus | reverse complement strand
ATTTATTTATTTATTTATTTATTTATTTATTTATTTTGTCTTTTTGAGACAGGATCTCGCTATGCAGTTCAGGCTAGACTTGAGCTCACTTTTGTAGCCCAGGCTGGTCTCGAACTCACACCGATCCTCCTGCCTCAGCCTCCCAAGAGCTGGGATTACAGGCGTGAGCCACCACACCCGGCTACGTATCACATTTAAATAAACACTTATGCCATATTATCCTATGTTGACACATCAAAAGTAAAATGAAAGGACTGGAGACATAGCTCCACAGCCTAAGGTTGTGCATGACAAAAACAAGGACGCAGGTTCAATCCCCAGTACTCCAAATGCAGGCATCCAGAGGGCATGGTGTGCTGGCCAACAAAACCAAGTGTGGTGGGGCATGCCTGTAATCCCCGTGCTTGGGATGGAATGATCACTATGACTCTGAGTTTTGCAGCAAGACTCTGTACCCAACAAACAAGTAAATCTAAAACTATTTTTTTTGGCAGAGAATATACAGCTATAACATTTATCATAGTGAAACAGTTTTAAATTTTTCAAAGAGAGACAAACAAGCAACGTAAAGAATATTATAGAAGAGTCAAGGAGATAGCTCTGCAGCATAAGTGCCTGTCTAGCAAGTGCAAGGTCCTGAGTTTGATCCCCGATTTCATTGCTGTTCACAGAAACACACACACACACACACACACACACACACACACACACACACATACACACACACAAGGACATTGTATAGACAACTAAATTTGAACATTTCTGTACATATGTCACATTAATATATAACCAGACTAAATTTTTTCTACATTATTTAGATGTTTTTAAGACATGTTCTCACTACTTAGATTTGGTGGTTTTCAACTCATTATGTAGCTCCAGCTGTCCACAGACTTCTGTTTCAATCTCTGGAGTGCTAGGATTGCAAGTGTTCATGACAACAGCTGGCTAAAATTTTCCATATTGAAAAATTTTAAAGGTAAGCTAAAATGTATGACTTCTCACACAAGGCAATGTAAAATAGGCAATATATATTTGATAATGTAAGAACAAAACATTTTTGAATTCATGAAATTATCAATACTAATGAACATAAAAATGCAAATAAAAAAGACAAAAAGATATACCATAGTAATTAATACTTTCTACAGCAAATTGTTTTGATGCTTAAGATTTAAATCATATCATTAGTTTTATCAGTCAATTTCATTTCTTTTATCAGTCAAATCAATTCCACCTTCTCTACTTACAAAACTAATTGAAATTCTTTTTAACCTCTAGTGTGGTTATTCTAATATCTTTCAGTCTTGAAGGAAGCAATTCCTTAAATACTACTTTTATCTACAAATGTAGTGATGTTATTTAATCAAACTGATATATAGTATTTAGCATTTTTTGCCTTTATTCATTTACTATTGGCTAAGAGGTTCTTAAGTTAAGGAGAAAAGGAAGATAAAATGTCTAGCCATCGTTATACATTAGTTGATTTCTCAGTTTAGATTTGCAAGTTGTTTTCACCTTATCATTTTATAAATTTTGATATTATGAACATGGATATTTAGGACTCTTGCATTTTCTTCACTATTCTTTGCTTCATAATGTTCTTGATACATTTCTTTACCGATCTTTTCATTTTGTGACTATTTTTGTACCTTTTCTGTTGTACTCAAGTGTTTGAAATCCATTATTATGTGTTGACAAAAAAAATCATTGTTTTCAATAAAAATGAAGAGTGCATGTGCTTGTGTAGATACTTCACATTAAAATCTATAACATGCTACTATTATGCTGTTAAATATTTATTTGTATTTCTGGAATTGTTATCAGGTTTTTGTATTAATAAGAAGTAGAATGAGCTTTCTTAATACATTAGCCTATAAAACTTAGTTTAGCATCTGCATGATAGAAATGCTTGTGAAAATTCTCAGCTTGTGGTTATCTGCAAACGTGCTTATTTCATACTCATTACATTAACTGAATGTAGAATGTTGCACTGGTGAATTCCTCTCACTATTTCAGGATATCATTCTATTGTCTTGGCCTACACCAGTGGTGGTGAGTGTCTTTTCCACCATGTTCTTGTGATAGGTAAAATAATATCTTCATATACTTACACAGTCAAGGATTTTTAGAGGACATTTATTACAACAATACTGTGATAGAAAGGCAAGAACCAAATGATAATTTACAAATACATGTATAATAAAAACTCAAGTGAAATTTACTGAGTGTCAAAGTACAGTCATTCATCAGCTATGAACACTTCTGCTTACGAATAGCTCTATGTGCAAGCATTTTCCAAAATTTTGCTTCAGTTACTGAACTCCACTTGGGGTGAAAAACATGATCACAGCCATCTTCCCCACTTAAGCACAAAAGCAGCCATTTTCCAGAAAATCCAGTAAATAAACTGAAATACCAGGATATGGGTTCATATTTCAAAGTAGCATGAGGCACAGAATGAAAATATTTCTAGAATATAAAACTGGAAACAGTAGGACTCTTTGGACTTTGAATGGTTTATTTAATAAAAACAGCAACAACAATAAAAGAATTCTTTGGAATTCTTGCAAAGCATGCAATCCAGCATGTCTCAAAAAGGAAAAAATTTCAAGAGTGGGAAAGCTACTTATTTGTTTTATAAAGATCCAAGGTTGTTCTTCAGCATTCATCATCTGCACAGCAGACTCATATGCAGTGTAGCAACCACTCCTTCTTGCCTTCCCCTAGTGCACGAACTGTATGTAGCCAAAATATGCTATTAAATATGTTAATAATTCAGAAAAGGTCATGCATTCTGAAAAATAATAAACACGATTATTAAAGCTAATAATTTTCACTGGCCGAGCCAGGTGTGGTGGTGCACACCTATAATCCCAGCACTTGGGAGGCTGAGGCAGGAGGATTGGTGCCAGTTTGAAACACTCCTGGCTACAAAAGCAAACTCAAGGCAGCCTGAACTGCATAGCGAGACCCTGTCTCAAAAAAGAAAAAAAAATCACTTTCTTTTGGTTATTTAAAAACAAAATTGGGATTTTTTGTAAACAACCAAATGCCCATCATCTGAACATGGATAGAGAAAATGTAGTATTTTACAGAGTAGATTGATACTTAGCTATAAAATAGCACAAATTTGAGGCTTTTCTTGGTAAATGGATGCAACTAGAGACCATACTCTTACATGCAATAAATTAGGCCTGCTTGTGCATATATCATATTGTCTCCTACCTGTGAGAACCTGAAAGAGAAAATGAAATCTAAAGGGTACTGGGAGTAGGGAATGAATTCATTCAGAATGAAAAAGTTACTGCATTAGAGGGGCAGAAAAGTCAGAGGGAGAAGAGATTTATCTATTTACATGAGCAGGATGATTTAGACACCTATACTGCGCATTTCTGCTGGTCTATGAAAAGGAGCAGATGATGCTTGAATTTTGTCTCCTTTTTTGCACTTGCTTTTTCCCTTTTCATATCTTTATTTCTTGTATGTTTCTTTCTTCTACTTTTATATGTGTGTATCTGGTAATATGAGTAACTGGTTGGAAGGTGACTCATGTATTACAAGAAATACTGTGAAATTCATAGTATTTTGTTAAATGACATTCTGCATCACTTGCAATTTTTATTTTTTTAATACTATTTTGTAAACTTTAAAATTAAAAAAAAATAATTTCAGGATTTTAAAAATCAATAAATCACTTGTGAGCATAAGCATGATTTATTACTCTTCAATGAAATGGGACTTGATGATATTCTTTTCCCTTTTTTTCAATAATTCTAGTATATTTTCCCTAATCTGTTTTATTGAAATTAAGTGGCATTAATTCTTAATATGTTGTATTTTTTCTTACAGACGATGGCCCTTTCTGAAAATTGTTATGGTCTTTGTCTTTCACTAAGACAGTTTTAATTCCTTATTTTAAAAGTAAATGGGCTGGGCGTGGTAACACATGCCTGTAATCCCAGCACTCAGGAGGCTGAGGCAGGAGGATTGGTGTGAGTTTGAGGCCAGCCTGGGCTACAAAAGTGAGCTCAAGGCCAGCCTCAACTGCATAGCGAGACCCTGTTTCAAAAAGACAAATAAAAAAGTAAATGAACTTCGATTTCTATATTTTTGAAGCTGATGCTGTCATCTAGTAATTACAGTACTTTCATTATATTTTATATATTTTTAATTGTATACTTTAGAGCCATCCTCTCCATCATTTCAACTTTTGATGAAATTTTCCAACTTTTCATTAAATATCCTTCCATTAAAAAAATCTTAGAATTAATTATAGTAGATACTTTACCAATATACATGGATTGTATTATTTGTTAATTTCCATGGCCCATACCTCAGGGATTTTTTTCTGTTGCTATCCTTCATTGCATATAATTTTATAGCTTATAATTTTTATTGCATTTAGTCATTATGATATATATGGTAGTTTTGAATATTCTGTATTTTCCCATTAGGCAGTTAAATGATTACTGGAAGATTGTTTGGCCCTGTATACTTTTGATTATTCCTGTTTGTGTTAACTTCATATATTTTTAAATCTAGTCTTACAAATAGTCTTTTGTGAGGGCTGGCCTGATAGCTCAGTGGATTAAAGCACCAGTTAAGGCAGATCACAACAGCCAGGTTGGATCCAAGGTATGCCTTGCCAGCCCTGCCCCCGTGGCAGGCTGAGATGGCGATTGAGACTGGTCATGGTGGTGCATGCCTGTAATCCCAGCTCCTGGGAGGCTGAAAACAAGAGAATCACTATGAGTCCCATTTTCATAGTGAGACCTTGTAGACCCTGTCCTAAATACAGAAAAAAAAAAGAAAAAAAAGAGGTCATTTTTGTGAGTACAGGTTCAGAAACTAAGTAAATACTTTACGAAAAGGTAAAATAGATACCATCTCACTGTATCTATTCAACTCTTTTGGGATAACATTGAAAATAACTTTAAATAATATGTAAGTAAACTTGTGCTCCTTTTGTTTTCTGGTTAAATATTCTCAACAAAAGGTGTTTATCATATTTGATCTACAAATCAGTTGGAAATGCTTGATATAGGGTGTGATATTCCTTGTTTTAACTTTTCACAAATAAATTCCAGAGACTTTTTCAAGTCTCTGTAATGAGCCTAGGTGAATTTTCAACATTTTGTAGCAATATTAAAACTTTAGTATCCTACCTAGCCTATAGAAAGGAAGTGGTTTATTTTTCCTGACCCTTGCAGGGCTCCAACATGGTGATACGTAACCCGATCTTTAGCCAAAGGCCTTCCAAGCTCCTCCTTATCACTGCATGTGTACACATTGAAACACTGCACACTTCCTATCCATGTGTACAATCTGGTCAATAGAATGTATCTATTTCTATCCCCTTCTCCACTGACTTCATGATCAGTTGTGCAGGGCCTTATTCCATGTTTCAACTTGCTCAGAAATGGCTGAAAGACTGGAGTGTTTCTGTGGCATTTATTTATTTATTTATTTATTTATTTATTTATTAATTTATTTGCTTATTTGTGTATTTTGCTTTGATTTTCCTAAGAGATAAGTATGTACATTTTTATTGTTCTTTAATTAAGGCTAGAAAAGAATGAAATACATGTTTTTTCTCATTTTCAGAGGTGAGCTCAGCAGCAGGGGAAGTCTATTACCAGCTACTAGCTATTCCATTATAGACAGCATAAGTTATCACAGTAGCTACTCTTGAAAAGGGTGCTAATTACTCTCCTAAGAGTTTTTGCCGTTGCTCTAGACTCTACACATTCAATGCCACAATCCTCTTGGATCTTTCAGGAGTCCTAAACATCTTTATACACTATGAACACTTCCATCTTAGTGGAATGCGCCTTACATAAGAAAAAAAAAATGGCAGGAAGTCTTACACCATCACCTAGATTTTCTGCTGACCTTCCTCACTTATTTTTGTTTTGAGGTAGCTTTGAAGTAAGATTGATCTTATAGCATAACTGGAAGATGGGGATCATGATGCCACAGAACTGGCCCTCCTTGCCTAGGATTGCTTTTTCTATTCTAGGATTTCTATGTACCTATGAATTTTCATATTTCTATGGCTGGGAGAGAGCTCAGTGTTATGAGCACCTCACTGGAAAGTGCAAAGTCCTGAGTTCAATTCCTGGTAGTATTTATGTCACCAGTTCTATAAGGAATGCCATTGGTATTTTAATTGGGATTGTAGTAAATCTATGTAAAGGTTTGAAAGTGTGGCTATTTTTTACTAAACTGGTATTAGCTATACAGGAGCAGGAGCTGACATCCTCTTCAATCTCCTGTGCCAGACTACTATAGTTTACTGTTGTTTCATTTATTTATTTATTTATTTATTTTTGCATTTTATTGAAATGTCTATAGGATGTGTAGGGTTGCACTACTAGATAGGACTCATTGTGATGCACCTGCTTATAGCTTCCCAAGAGCTGAGATTACAAGTGTGCACTATGATGATCAGTTTCAGTTGCCATATCAGCCTGCCCCATGGGCAGGGCTGACATGGCAGCGTGGGTATCCAACCCCTAGTCCCTATGTCTGCTTGCAGGCAATTTAATCGACTTGCTAGTTTTCATTATAGAGTGTAGATTAATTTATTGGTTAGGCTTATTCCTAAGTATTTTATTTTCTCCAGATGTTATCATGAAAGGCATCATTTCTCTAATGTACATTTCAGTTAACTTTGTTGTTGATACGGAGGCCCACTAGTGATTTTTGAGGGTTGATTTTATAAACTGCTACAATGCTAAATTTAGATATTAGCCCTAACTGTGAACAGCATGATTGTGGTAAAAAAAAAATACAGACTTGTGGATCAGCAAAACACAGTAGAATACACAGGAATAACTTCAGGCATACTCTGCTATGTTACTTTTGATAAAGGTTACAAATCACTTCACTATAGGAAAGATAGCTTGTTTAATAAATGTTGCCCAGAAAACTAACTCTCCATGTGGTAAAGGTTGAATGTAGACTCAAGTACCTCACGAAGCACTAAAACTAAAATCAAAATGGGGAAAACAACACTAGAACAGTAACACTTGATCTGCTATAAGACAAAATAGGTAAAACTCTAGAAGACATAGGTATGGATATTTGTGAATAAACCCCACCTATCCAAGTGATAAATCAGGAATCAACACAGGATAATAAATTGAAAGGCTTCTGCACACCAAAGAAACCACTAACAGAATGAATGGCAAAGTGATTTTTTCAGCTCTTCCTCAGACAAAGAGCTAATATCTAGAATATGAAAAGGTACTTGAAAATTAAAGACCAAGGAAAAAATGGGCATATGAAATAAATTGACACCTTGTTATGGTTTGTGTCTAAATATTCACTTAAAGCCTCATGCAGTCACTGGAGCAGATTTCTAGAGTTTATGATTAATTCACAACAAGGCCTGGGATTATAGGTGTGATTTTTACATAGACCCTGGGGCAGATAGGTTGAATGTAATCTAAGGAAGGGAGAGCAGTCTGCAGCAGTAGCTACTGCTGCTGCTCCTCCACCTCTTTTTTGCTCTTGCTGTTTTTCTGTATCCTCCTTCCCATAAAATGCTGCCCTATACCATGTGCCACTCTGCCTTGGAGCCAGCTGATTATGGACTGAAACCGTCACAAGCTGTGGCATAGATAAATCTTTCCTTAATTTTGAGTGTTGTGCATTTTGTCTCTGCAACGAGGGAAAAATAAGTGAGATGCAATTCTCAGATGAAGACAATAGATGGAAACAATAAATTCACGAAAAAATATACAACATCACTTGGTACTTGAGAAGTCCAAATTAAAACAACACAGAGATTCCATTTCACTTCAGAAATAATAGCTACCATCAAGAAATAAGCCAGTTATTACTACTTATAACTTGAACCTTTTACAGCACAGTTTAATAATCTGGCTTTACTTTTTATGCCTTGTGGATAAAACTTTCTGCTGAGTGGTTAAGGCCAAGTTAAAGCAAGACCTACATAACAAAACATGTGACTTTTGCATCTGACAAGGTCAATCAGATCCCCTCAGGATTTTCCATGAAACCATGTACAGCATTTTTTTAAAAAAAAACTTTTGTCAGTGTCAGCCATCTGGACGAGCAACAGCCATTGCTTCATTAGTTTGCTCTCTGTGAAAGCCTGAGAGAATGTTTTCTCTCTAGATGACTCTCCTTAGACATATTACATCACCAATCTCTTTTTTTCTGTGGCCCCAATAACCTCCTTGAGTAGAAAATTTGAGATACCACTGAGTTATAAAATGTTACAGTAGAGGCTCTCTTATGTCCCTCACTGACCTTGAAGGCCTAGGGCCAAAATACTGGCTATCTTTGTAGCCCTTCTTTTTCTCTGATTTTGTGGTCTGCAAACTTAAGTTTTTAATCCTTCAGAAGAGAAGCTTAGTGCTACTATTTCAGACATTGACAGTTCTCTCAATAACCCACTACTATTAATTAATATGGACTATGTAAATAATTACTTTACCTTACTTCAATGAGAAGAAATATTTGTAACAATAATGTTTAGAAAAGTTATCATGTCTCCATCTTGTACTCTGAACTACTATGAAGATAACAATATGCATTGTACTAATTATTGTGGCAATCCCACTAACACATTTTTTAAAATTTTATTTATTTATTTTTTTCTTGTTTCAGAACCTTTGTTTTTTTATTCACTCATTTTTATGGCCTGCTCAGCCCACCCCGAGGACAGGACCGGTGCAGCATGTGGTGCCGGGGATCAAACCGCGGTCCCAGAACACTAACACAGTTTGAAACTCTCATTGTTATTTCTTATTAAAAGTAATAAAAAAATCTGCAACATGTGTATTGCTGTTATTGTTTCTGTCTTTGTTTCTGATTTATTGTTCATATTTTTGCTTTTACTTTTCAAAATATAATATAATTAAATTTACATAAGAAAAAAGTAAATGTGTAACTGTGGGGAGAAATGAGTTTCCATAATTAGGCGGATTATATACTGACATAACTACTATGGAAATCAAAATGGAAATTAAAAAATAAAATGCTCAGAGTAGAACTTCCATGTGACCTAGCTACTAACCTTCTAGGTACCTTCCCCAAAAGTGTTAAAAACACCATACAACAGTGAGGTATCCTTACTTATGCGGATAGCAGTGCAACTTCGAATGAGTAAGTAAATCTTGGGAAAATCCTGTATGTCCATAATGAGTTTAATGGTTAAAAAATATGCTATTTCTGTACACAATGGAGTACTACTCTACCACACAATGAGATGTATGCCCCTCAAAACTAGTGTTGAGTGAGGTCACTCGGACACATAACCTTAACTGTCTCGTGGTGTGGGAGATGCTGAGCTGAGATGCAGCACTCATTCAGGGTTACAGTAAGGCCAGCCCTGAGAACAGAGTGTCAGAGGAGAGCTATGTGGAGAAGTTGAGAGGACAACGCCAGGCCAGCAGTTGTCTGAGAATGCTTCATGTTTTCGATTGATTGCTCAGTGAAACATCTGAGTAGATATTTATATTTTGGAAAGTGATATATTAGAGTAAAATCTGTTCTATATTTTATATCTCTAAAATTTTTACTATTATTTTTTATTCCATATAAATCAAAGTTTGTTTCTCTCTGTCATGTTATTTTATCCTGTAAAAATTCTTTTAATATTTCTTGTTGAAGTGAAAATTTCCTAGTGATTTTTAGTTAATATTTTGTTCACTCAAAATTTCTTTTTATTTCTAAATTAATTTTAGTTTGTCACAAAATTAATTTAAATTTAATTTCTCAGTGATTGATCTCTTTATGGTAAAAATATTTAAATCTTGCCTTCTATAATTATGATATCTACAGAACATATTTGCTACCTATATTCATCCTATTGTGCTTTAGTCAGGGATCAAATTGCTTCCTAACTACAAGCTACGTTCTAATTCATCAACCTTCTTGAACCCTCTTTTCTGTTCATTTTTAAATGCTATGCTTAAGCCCATTTTTATAAATTTACTTGGAAAATTGTCTTATTTGTAACCTCTCTGTCATCGCTGTTCTACTTCATGTTTTGCCCCTTTGTTGATGATGTATATCTGCCCTAGATTGACTGATCTTCAAGGGACTATGTTTGTTATTTGTTGCTTTTATAGTGTTTTAGGTTCATTTTCTAGCAGTAAACTTGGTGGATGAGCTTGCTTCTCTTGCTTGTTCCTAAGTGACCTTCCTTAACATTTTATATGACCTTCATTCTAGAGCTAGAAAGATCCTCCTAGTGATTGTTCTTAATCCTCGTTTGAATATTTGAGACATTGAGAAATGTCTCTGTTATAGTAAGAGAGTACAAGTGAAAAGATTTAATACAGGATTCATAAAATATAGGGTTATTTTATAAAATCCACATAATGCAGGAAAGAGTGAAACAGTGCAGGGAAAGTGAAAGCGTGCAGGATATCTGTTTACATACTGGAGACCCAGATAACGCAGATGAAGGCCTGTTTTCTACAGAAATGTCATCCTTGAGTCTAGCTGCAGGAATACAGTCCACACCAATGTCTTATGCAAGTCTGTATCAATGCTCTGCATTGGGAAGGCCCAACAGTCTGTATTGGAAGCTAGAAATTCTATACCAGAGCGTGGAAGGATCTGTGCCAGCAGACTGAGGGATCTGACCTGGAGCCAATAAGAGATGCTCAAGATTATTACCAGAGAGGACTACTGCTGCCCCAGTGACAAGGTATTGAGATCCTCCAGTGATGAGAATATCAGGTGCAGAGTTCACAGCAGGAAAGCCAGATGACAAGCATCTCCAGATAGATCAACAGCACACCATCTTCCTCTCCAGTTCATTTCCTATGCTGTTGACAATGATCCTTAGACGGGCTTTCCACATGTAGAATCCATTGAAACTGACCATTAGTACATCACCACAGGCACTCTCACTTGGTTGAAACTCTGCGGCTCTTAAAATGAAACAACATCCACAATCTTCATTATGCTAAATGCTGACTAATCTGATGGACTGTAACTCAGATGAACCAGTTGTTAAATAATTGCACGGAATATGACTCCTACACACCTGAATATCTTCTCTGCATGGGAAGGGCTTGGTAGTGATTTTTTTTTTTTTTTTTTTTTTGGCCAGGACTGAGGTTCAAACTCACGACCTTGCACTTACCCAACAAGCACTTGTGCCGCGGAGCTATCTTCCCAGTCCCTTGGTGGTCATTTTTAAGGACACTTGTTAGCATGATTTGGCTTTCTCCATCTCCTTTGGTTTCATGAATGGGAAATTGTGTAAGAAACATTAATTATACACTTTGATGACTCAGAATAAGAAACACATTTCCTTTTATAACACATATGTAACTTATACATGTATGTGATATATTTCATGCAGTGTTTGATCGGTTTATCATCTACTTCGTTTCTATGTGTTCATTGTCTAGTTCATTTTAAGAGAACACTTCAGTCATCATTTGACTCCTACCTAATATTCTCATAGTTATAACATGTTATTTAAGATAATTACGCATTTGAATTTGGCTTCTACTTCTTCTGTGATCCTATTTTTGTTGGCATCAATTGCTTCATTTTTATTTTGACATCTTTATCATTATCTCCCAGACACAGAGAACTAACACAAAGAGAATACTGCATTCTTTCCCAGATTACAACGTGATAAATTCATGATGACTTATTTTAATTTTTTAAATACTGGCTAAAGTTATAAAAAATATATTCACTTCACAATGCTCATTCTATTAAGCTAGAAAATTGTGCGTTGTGTCCAACCAGGTGAAATTGATATTTTGAACTATTATAAGAGATTATATAAGAGATTATGATGCAACATACTGAATTTTAAATAGGAATAGTGAGTTACAACAAATTTAAACATAAGTAAAATTTGATATAATTCTACAGGATTGCATTAATTATGACTTTTTTATGTATTTGGTATAGGTGCTCACTATGCCGCTCTGATTTGTAGTGAATCCCCTGTCTCAGCCTTCCCAGCGATGGGGTTACAGCCATGTACCACCATGCCCAGCCTCAGTGGCTGGCTCATCAAGCCCTGGGGGGCGGAGCTGATGCAACATGTGATTCCAGGGATTGGACCCTTGTCCCTGTGCTTGCCTAAGTAAGTGCTTAGTTCTCTGAGCTGTCTTTCTGGTCTTTAATCATGACCTTTTTTAATGGTCATTTAGGTTTTTTTTTTTTTTTTTTTTTTTTCATGTAACAAACATGTAGCACTTGCTCTTTGTCAGTTCATGTTTTGAACCTCTTCACCTTTTGTGTGTCTGGTGATTGGCAGTTTACCAGAAGCACAGAGTGTCAAGGTAGGCATTTATCAAACTTGTTGATGTTGAGATTTGAACGCAATAGCCATTTACTATTGGAAATGAAGAACTACAGGATTTAGAGTTTTCAGACATTACAAAAGTTAGTAAAGTCCATGTTATACCTTAATGACACAGCCTCATTTAGAACTAAATTGAAAACTTATAATTTTAATTAGTAAAATTTCACTATTCTAATACTTACATGGCTTAACTAGAGAGAATGTTGCCATTGATTTATTTACTGATAGTAAATGTTTGGTGTTCAAATCTTGATAATTTTGTAATACATAATATGTTTGTACCATGCAGTTATGATTACTGTAGAAAATTCTTAGGGGCTAGGGAGATAGTTCAGTAGAATAAGCACTTGCCTGGCAAGGACAAGGGCCTGAGTTCAATCCCCGGTCCCCCCCCCCCCGCAAAAAAAAGGAGAAGAAAGAAGAAAAGAAAATTCTTGATGAGATTTGCCTTAGTTACTCTTCTCTCATTGCTGGGACAAATACCTGACACCCAAAGTGAAGGAAGGAAAGGTTATTTCAGCTCACAGTCACTGGAGGTTTCAGTCCATATTTGGTTGGCTCCAAGACAGACTGGCACAGGGCAGAGAGTATCCAGTTCATGGCAGAGGAACAGCAACAAAATGGCGACAGAAGCAACCAACCAAGCAGGGCAACAAAGAGCAACAGAGAGAGTCTGTCTTTCTGTCTCTCTTGCAATACACTCAGGTACTCTGCCTCAGGATATCTGTCTTAGACCACACCCATAATCCCAGTAGTACTAAAATTAGTAATCCCAGTGGTACTAAAACACATAATCCCAGTGGATCATTAGTTAATCTCAAACTCTAGAGGTCCCTACCCGATGACTGCATGAGGCTTTGGGGGGATGACTAGACAAAAAATAATAATATTCTGCCTCTAGATCCCCAAAATCTCATGCACATCCCTTTGTGCAAAAGACCCTTTAGTTCATCTTGAAGAGTTGCCAAAGTCCCAACAGTTTCAGCATTCCTGAAAAGTCAAAGTGCCTAGTTTCCTCCAAGATCCAAGGCAAACTCTTAACTGTGATCTCCTGTACAAAATAAAAGTTAAGCACATCCAACATTCAAAGGCACAAGACAAACATTACTATTCCAAAAGTTATAAACAACAGGGAAATATAAAACACTGGTGCCAACACAAGTACAAAATCCAGACGGTCAAACATTAAATCCCATTGTTCCAACTGGAACATTCCAAATAGTGTGGCCTGAGTTGTGAGCTCCATGAAGCTCCATCCTTAGGGCACTCATGATGGTAGTTTCCATGGCTTTTCTCTTGAGCCAGCTTTACTACCTCTTTGCAGTTTCCCTTAGACGATCTACATTTCTAGCCTTTCCAAACTTCTGGAATTTCCAAAGAATTGGCTTCTCGCTCTTTGTTTCACATACTGCCCTCTCAAGGGCACACTTCCTGACCTCCCAGGTCTTCTTTTGAAATCGAGGTGGAAGTCTACTTAATCTAACAACTTCTGCATTGTGCTGCCCTTTTTCCCAACAGAAACCTCCCCAACTTGGTATTTACAGGCAGTTAGTAAACACTATTAGTCTTCTGGTCTAAGTTCTGAGCAGAATCTCCCCTACAGAACAGCCAAAGCTTTTCCAGACCTTCACAAGTAGACAACCTCTCCAAACCTTTCCTAGCTCTCCTCATAAGCCATTGTCTATATCCAGGCTTCAAGCCAGTCTTCTGGTCTGAGCTCTGAGCAGAATATCCACTACCGTTCAGCTGAAGTTTATTCAGCTCAAGTTTATCTAGGTCTTTGCAAGTAGGCAACCTCTTTGAATCTTTCTTGTCTCTTCCCATAAACCATTTTCAAAAAATCAGGATTCACATGGTCAGGTTAGTCTTAACAACAACCCCACTCCTGCAGGACCAAATTCTGTATTAGTTACTCTTCTCTGATTGCTGGGACAAATACGAGACACTCAAAATGAAGGAAGGAAATGTTTACTTAGCTCACAGTTACTGGAAGTTTCAGTACATATCTGGCTGGCTCTAAGGCTGCGTGGCACAGGGCAGAGAGCAGCAGTTCATGATGGTGGTACAGCCACAGAATGGTGACAGAGGCAAACAGCCAAGCAGGGCAACAGAGAGAGTCTGTCTCTTTTATAACACATTTAGGTTCTCTGCCTCAGGATATCTGCCTTAGACCACACCCATAATCCTAGCAGTACTAAGATCCATAATCCCAGTTCAATTTCAGTGACCCTCATGCTTTGCGTGGGGTTTCAGGGGAGGAATGGCATGCAGTACTGGGCATCAAACCCAAGACCGTTTTCTTGCCTGGCAGGCACTTAAAACACAGAGCTATCGTCCCAGTCCTTGTTAATTCTAATTAGTAAAACATTTAACAAATAAATATAATATTGTTATAAAGGCAGTGTGCTATTATTGATTTTTTAAATCAAATCTATTTATCATATCCAGTTAGTTACTTAGGTAGAAGATCTAGTAATGGAGAATTTGCACTTTTGAAAATTTTGCAGGTTTTAAGAAATAATGTGTTTTTGCTATGGAGTTTATGCTATTGGATTTACTACATGTTTAATGTTAAGCATTTCTCCAATTAAGTAAATAACATACAATACAATTATAAAAATAAAATCTATGTATTATAGTACATCCAGATGTATGTTCTTGATTTACAATGAATTCATGCCCTGTCAAGCTCATTTTCAGTTGGAAACATCTTAAGAAAAACTTCCTTTAACACATCAGACCCAATCAACATCCCTGTTAGCAGTACACCACAACATAGATTTAGTATCTGTAGGTCCTCACTAGGATCCTGTAGGAGACTTGATACTGCTGCCCAGGATCAAATAACGCAGATTGCCACATGTCACCAGCATGGGACAAGATCAAAATTCAAGGGATAGCTTTGTCTGCCCATGTTTTTCACAGCAGACACGGGAAAAACCGCAATTGGGAATCTATCAGTGTATAAACTATGTACATATTGTGAATAATTATTTTGCTGTTTTTCTGTTATGCAAATAAGCAAAGATTAAACTAGGCCCTGAATTCCACCGCTAGCATCAAAGAATGATGGACTGAAATTCAGGGAAAA
>PVJA010045884.1:0-15420 GCA_004027025.1 Myocastor coypus | reverse complement strand
AAACATCTGTGTGGTGGTGGTGTGTGCTGTTGGTGGTGGTGGTGGTGGTGGTGGTGTGTGTGTGTGTGTGTGTGTGTGTGTGTGTGTGCACGTGCACGTATGTGATTCTAGCTGATCCTCTCCCTTAACATCATCACATTATCCTCAGATAATCCCAGTGCTTATATTTGAACATGTTAAGAAGGTGTATCCCTGAACCATATAAGTTGTTGGAAGTGGAGTTTGCTCTCTGAGCCATTGTGACGTGTGTTTCTTTGCTGAATTGAAGCAGAACAGTGTGCTCCAGTGAATAACCTCTCTGATTTAAATAAAAGACTGATCATTGGATATGTTAAATTTCCAGGTTGTGAGGACCAAATAATTTTAAGGCTTTTAGGGTTAAATCATCATTGACTCCACCACATACGATATTGCTTTTTATTTTAATTGATTGGTTGATTGATTGATTGATTGATTGATTGATTGATTGATTTGGAGCTTTCGGTATTAAAATAAGAAAGCCATTTTAAATATTGGAAGTGGGAATGGAGTAAGAAGAGATCAACATAGAGGCAGAGTTGGCTCCTCTCCAGTTCTGTTTCTCCAAGGCTTCATGGTCAAATGGAACCTTGCCATGTCCTGTGCAACTCTTGAAATTTCCAAGAGAGGATGGTGGGGATCAGGAAGCAATATGCAAAAGCTGAGGTCAGGTGAAGTCCTCTCTCCTGAAGAGAGAAAGCAAACTTCCCAGCACTTGTGGATCCTTTACTCATACAATCAACATATGAATAAGTTCATGGAGTGTCCAGGTGGAGGGTATAGCGTGGGGCCTGAAAAATACCCAATGTCTTAGCAGAACAGCATGCCTTGGGAGCCTCACAGGAAACGGTATTATGTCACCAGAAGGCCAAGTCACTACGCACAATCAGCTCCCTGAGCTGTGCACACTTCTCATGGTTCACTTTCCATACAAACAGGCCTACAGACAGAAGCAGGTTTGCATGGTTGTCACTTCCAACTATGGACTCACACTTGCAAATCATCTTTCCCTGGATAGTTTATATTTCCTCAGATTCTGCTGACCTTTTAAGCTGGTGGCAAATTCCTTTAGGCTCTCTCAGTACTTACCTGTGGCTCTCAATCCCAGTTTTTTAAAATGTCATCATACTGCTTCACTACTAGGCTGAAAGTAGTAGCTCTTACCCTTCCCAACTTATATCAAGTATTCCAGATGCATAAGCAGGATTCATCTGCGATGCTTTCACACATTGCATTGCTAGCGCTGTTTTTAAAAATGTCTTGAATGCTAAATGTCCCATTTCTGGGACTCAGTGTGTGTTGCCTCCAAGAAAGACTAAGGCTAGAAATACAGTGGACTATTTAATGTTCCCACTACTGTGACATTTTGATTTGGTGCACCTATATAATAATAGATGAATGGATAACAGGAAGGAAGGAAGGAGAGGGAGGTAATGAAGGAAGGAGAAAAGGGAGTAAGGGGAAGAGAGAAGGAAAGGAGGAAGAAGAAAAATGAAAGCAGGATTTTTCTGGAAATGATACCCATAATACTATGCCTTGAAAAATCACTTAAAACACACAACACTTGGGAGGCTGAAAACAGGGAAATCACTATGAGTGTAATCTACATAGTGAGATGCTATAGACCAAGGAGATCCTGTCCTAAATACAGAAAAAAAAAGGTAAACAAAAACAGTTTTTGTGGGAATGGTAATACAGCCGCCATAGAAATTAGTATGGATGTTCCTCAAAGAAAGAAAAAAAATACACTATTAGTGGGAGCTGCCTATTTCCTCAGTATATTCTCCACAAAATTAAAGTAAGCATGCTGTACCTGTGAATCCAATGATTCATAAATAAAATGAAATAATGATGCCACTCTGAGGCCACTGGTTGGGTCTGCAGGTCATTATACTAAGTGAAATGAGCCAAATTCAGAAGGAAAACTACTATGTAGGAAGGCAGGTACCATTGGATCCATGAGACATGAAATGAAAGAAAAGTCACTAAAAATGCAATTATGAAAGCTCACCTAACATCTTTTCCCTCTTGGAGACACACCAAATTTAATAGCTGTTCTCAGAAGTCCTATATAGAAACATTTAGAAAAATTGATTCCATAAAAAGATTAATTAGCTTGGTTAAACCTAAAATTTACTAATTTTAACTTACTGATCCATTGAAAAATATTTGCTTTATGTCATAAAATGTGATGGCCAGACATCTACATATGCAGATGATGTGTGTGTGTGTGTGTGTGTGTGTGTGTGTCACTTTGTAATAAAGAGTCGAACATGTATCTTAAGCCTGATATTTAACTGGCAGGGTTATTTCTCATTCTGCATTTCTCACAACTACGCAGTGTTTTGCTAAGTACTACACAAAATTACAGCAACTATGGACATCAATATGGAGGTCCCTCACAATACTCAAAATAGCACTGCTATTTCCATCAGCTCTACCACTGTTTGATATATACCTCAAAAAGTAACATCACAATGCTATTGCAATATCTGTATATATGTTTCAATAGTTCTCCAACATAGTGTCAATCCAAAATTCTTACAATAACATTGAAAAACATTTCCAGCTTGACCCAATGACAGTTTTCGAGTCACTGAGTACAATGTTGCATTGTACTCCTGTGCCACCGGGAAATCCAGGCCTGAGGAAGGCTGGTTTTTTGTTTATTTGTTTGTCATTTT
Organism: Myocastor coypus; assembly: GCA_004027025.1. Lineage (NCBI taxonomy): Eukaryota > Metazoa > Chordata > Mammalia > Rodentia > Myocastoridae > Myocastor > Myocastor coypus. The sequence goes on along the minus strand of PVJA010045884.1, from coordinate 12,718 downwards.
CTCTTATCTGAATGTGCCACAGTTTGCCAATTTTTTAAGCCTTCATTTCTGAAAGTTCTTCAGTACATCTTCTCCGAGAATGATGCTTGGTCTGGTTCCAATAAAAAAATTTCAATATTGGACAAGATCATGCCTACCCTCTTCATTCACCACTCTTATTTTGTTCTCCAAGTTCCTACTATGGCTGTGATCTCTAAGACATTTTCTCATGCCCCAGGGGAAATGCAAACTACTGGCTCTGCCTTACCACCTCCAAGGTAAGCTGGTTAGTACACATCATCTCTATTTTGTAGATAAGAAATTAAAGTCTGAAGAGACATTTATTGAAAGGATTAACTAATAAAAGAAAATAAGGTAGCTGAACTGTTGGCATAATTGTGTGTTCTCCATATACTGTTCAATCTTTGCTTATGGTCCAATTGCATTTCAAAGAGATAAGAGGTTTGAGAGTAGTGTATTGAGGCAGTAGTATCTAGGGGCTTCCTCTAATCTCAAAAGGGATGAATGCTTAGTTCAAACACATGGGGCCTTTAACTAAATCCTCAGTTTGTTTATAACTATCAGAATTGCACCTGGCATGTAGAGTTCAGATTTGGGGGATTTAGTTTAACTGGCAAAGACAATTGCATAAACTCAGAAAATGAGATGGGAGAAAATATCAGAGAAAGCCAGCTGATCATAAGCTATTAAACTCATAAAAATGTATTGGCTTGAATTACAGCTGGTAGGGTGGATGTAAGTTACAGTTTGCTAGTCAGTAACTATTCAACTTTTTGTTCCCCACATTAGCTACTGGCAAATTATTTAAGATAAAAATGAAATTTTCTAGGTTCTGAAAATTTGGAGGTGATGACTTTAAATACTGTTGTTGACAGTCTACATTTAATTGATGTGTAACACTGTACAAAATTCTTTGAATCTGTCTGCTTCCTGCTAGAATTCCTACCAATATATAGTAACTATTTTACAAACTGGCAAACCCAAAGTTAGACATTTGAAGTTGTTCTGGAAAGTTGACATAAGTAGGAATGGTAATGCTAAAACTTGAACACACATATTTTAAGTACACAACCATTAAGAGAGTTCTCAGCACACGGTGACATTAATGCAATCACAAGGCAATTGATATTGGTCAGATTCCGGACAGTGTAGGTCCTGGGGAGGAGGGGTGATTCTGGCCACAGAGGTGAGGAAGGAATAGTCAACCCAGCTGAAGCTCTGCAGATGTAACAGGATGAACAGACGCAGGGCCAGAGCCTGGCTCTCCTTCTTGTTTCTGACTATTGTTTCCAGTAAGGAATGAGGACCTTATTTGAGTTACCTGATATCTGTCAACACTTGGCATGACAAAAATTCAAATATCTGTGTTCTTAGCTGAATTCTAATTGATACGAAAATTAAAAGATGATGTCTCCCTTGGGTATTTTCTTTTTTTTTGGTAAATTGCCATATGATAAATACTTTTCTATTTTTCCTAGCAGGATGCCTGTGTTATAATTACTCCACCCTTCCATGTATCACAAAAACACTTATAGATAAGATGCAAAGCAACAAATGGAAATATTCCAGTTGAACTGCATATTAGAGCAGTCAGCACACCAGACTTAGGGAGCAGGTGGTAGTTTTCCAATCCCTGCTTTAGAGGTTTAAGTTAATCATGCTCCTCATTTCATGGCTTATGATCTTCACTGATCCATGCCAGGTCCTTCACTAGATTCCTTCTTAATTTATTTGGTTCCTAGATTCCTATTCTTTTCTTCTGACTCCCAGGTTTTCCACTCCGGCATAATGCAGGCAGATGAAACTACATAAATGCATACATATATAGACATATGAATAGAAGTGCATGTCCACTTTAACATGTTTTTGTCCATTTTCTATGTAACTTTATAAAATCTGCAATGCTTTAAATGCATGCATTTTAACTATAAGTGTAACTACATTTTATATTACATTTGATTGGTTCTTTTGTATATTATTCATGTAAATGAAAGTATGGTCAAGCAGTATGATGGTTGTTTAAATTAAATATAATGTAATCTGATAAAAGATATAAAATGATCCCTCTTGCTCTGAGTAGTTGTCCCATCATAGCTGCCACTTTCTGGAGCAGCTCTGAAATTCCAAACACTAAACCTTTATCTTTCACTGTCATTTTGACTTTGGGGAAGAACCAGTGGTCACATGGTGCCAGATTTTGTGAATATGGTAGGTACAGACACGTCTTAATGCTCTCCATTGGCTGCACTCAGCAGCTCTGCTCACGCTATTCTTCACCACACTCACAATGGCCCTTGTTAAAGAGAATGCCTACAGCTGCTTTGGACCACGGCAGAAATGATGAAGTAAGCATGTTCAAAGTAAGAGAGGGCATTGTGAGGAGGATCCATGGCAGTGTGTCTCTCCGTGTAATAACTGATTCTTCACTTAACTGTTTATTTTGATCACACCTCATGTATCTTTGTAGAATGTATAATTTTTGCACATATTTTAGCTGTAAGTGTTTAGCTGTAAGGTCTTATTTTGGACTATATACACAGTGTTACATCTTAAATGTTAAATTTGTGCTGTTATTTCCATTTGGTCTGCTTTCTCCACCTGATAAGTAGTTGGGTGGGGCAGTCATTAACACTCTTTTCCAACTTCAGGGTCTTACTCTCTGGCTCATGAAACAAACAAGCTAGAGAATTTGTGCAGACACTCAAAATGGAAGTATGACTGAAAAGTTAATGTGTTGGTACGCATTTATTATAATAGTATTAGCTAGGCTATTCTAGCACACTATATGTTACTGGTTAGTACGAAGTAAGTCCTCTAGGGCCAGTGAGATAACTCAGTGGACTAAAGCACCTGCTTAGGCATCTTAGGCAACACAAGGGCCCAGGTTTGGTACCCAGCACCATATGCCACACCAGCCCTGCCCCCAGGGCAAGCTGAGCAGGCCAGAGTCCAGGGACACTGATGCACACGTGTAAGCTCAGTGCTGAGGAGGCTGAAAACAGGAGGCTCGCCAGGAGCATAAGCAGTGCAGTGAGACCCTGAAATAATCGAATATAAATAAATAAATAAATAAATAAATAAATAAATAAATAAATAAATAAATAAATAAATGCAAAGTAAGCCCTCTGTAATATACATTCAAAACATTTTACAAAAAAAAAAAAACATTTTACCAGCCACTGTCCTAGTAGTGGATCATGAGATTTCTTAGGATACATAGTATGGTGTTCTTGGAACCATATATGTCCCATAAGATCTCAGCACCACCACTTACTAAGTATGCAGTGTTGAACAGGCTTTGTTTCCTTAACCTTTTTTGTTTCAGGTTTTCCCTTTATCACCCAGACTTGTGGGCTATTACTGAGATAGTTTTAAAACTTTCTTCTCTTAAAGTGTTTTCCCAGATTAAAATTATATATGTTTTTAAATTTTACACATGTCTGGAAATCTTCAAACTTAAGATGTAATGTCTAGGATCTTTCTATACCTGAATAGGAAAATATTATTCTCCCCAACTTACAGGACAAAAAGGAAGATTCAGACAGGTGAAATTGGTAATCTCCAGTACACTGCTTCTCCTAGGTGAGTCACACGCAGACTGTGTTTCATGGCCTTAAGGGAGTATTCCTTGACGTTCCCTGGTCTATAGCAATAATGGACTCTATACAGAAAAAAATAATTCAGTATACTCTGTTTTAACAGCTCATAAACACAAGATCTCTGAATACTTATGAAATTCCAACAAGGTGATGGTATAAGCAGTAAAGCACAGAGAAGAAAAATTAAAAATAGGACTGTGAGAGGACAGAATTTGCCAGTGAGGTGCGAAGGGTCATTTCTCCAAGAACAGAAAGAAGGAAACTTAAAGGGATATTGATCCTGAGTAGAAAAACATTCTCTTGATTTTTTTTTATCCTGCTTTCAGATCATTTGGCATCAAAAAAAAAAAGAAGCTGTTGTTGAGCTGGGCTTTGGAAGGGGCACAAAAGATAGAACAGAGGAGCAACTATTTGCTAACAAATGTGGAACCAAAGGGTTTTTGAGGATATAAGCTGAGCTGCAAGGTAAAGGTGATGTGGAACCTGATGAAACATAGACTGAATAATGGGCAGACAATAGCAAAGCACACACATCATCTCCAAGATTAACTCAGTTCCTGACGTGAAGGAGGGCTGGCTTTTAAAAAAATAAAGAAGTTGCAAAGCCACATCAAGCCCACAAGGGCAGCACAATTCATGAAGACTTCCAAGGCCCTTCCTCCACAACTGCCTACAGGACAAGCGACGCTGTGACCGTAGGCTGGGGTCTGCTTATTACTCCTGCACAGAAAACGAAACTGAGTATGAGAAAAGCAAGGACTCAGCCGTACTGGGAGAGGCAGTGGCATGGCAGAAGCCGATCATGGTTTTGCCATAGTCGCTCTGTGCAGCAGAGCACATCACATTGGGCCAGACTGACTTTTCACAAAACAAGATGTCAGCTTCCCTTCATGACTGTATGTGAACATAGCTATCCTTCTCACTCAATTATGTATTCATGTATCTTCATTTCCATCCTCTTTTATAATTTATAACGTATGCAATTTTATTACCTATTGATACAATGGTTTTCTAATTATATTTGTCTGCATAACTATGAATCACCAGGCTATCATAACTCTTGACTGGAGATCTGTTATGGTTTATGTCTAGTTGTCCCCCCAAAGCCTCATGTAGTCATAGGGCAGGGACTTCTATAGATTGAGACTTGATTCATGAGTCACTGGGATTATGTGTTCTAGTACTGATGAGATTATCAGTCTGAGTAGGGCTGGGACTATGAGTGTGGTCTAGGGTGGATATCCCAAGGCAGAGAGCCTGATAGGAGTATAAAGAGAGACAGAGAGACAGACTAGAGCTGTTGCTCTCTGCGGCCCTGTTTGGTTGGCTACCTCTGCCACCATTTTTGTTGCTGTTCTGTTGCCATGAACTGGATGCTCTCTGCTCTGTTCCACTCAACCTTGGGTCAGCCGAATATGGACTGAAACCTCCACAAACTGTGAGCTAAATAAACCTTTCCTTACTTCATTTTGGGTGTCAGGTATTTGTCCCAGCAACGAGCAAAAAGTAACTAAGACATGATCATTATGCAGATACCTTGACTTGCATATAATACAACATGCATGGTGTATATCACATGGCGAGAGAAAGCCTGCCAGCACCAATAATATCAGTGTGTGGTTAGAACCCATGAGTTCCTTATATCTATTCACTATTTTATCTATCCTCTCTGAGCCTCTGTTTTCTGCATTGACAAGTGGATAAAAACGGTCCCCTGCCAGAGATAGGGAGATCTGACGTGACAGTGGTTAAAAGATGCTGAGCATAGGGCTTGACCCATTTTGACCACAAATGTAATTTTTCTTTTTCTAGTGGCTTTCTCTAGAACTTTGTCTTTCCTGTGGCTTGTCTGAGATTTTTCCATTTCATGTGGCTCTTCATCTTTCTTCACTATGAGATTTCATTCTCTGTATCTTTTTTTTTTTTTTTTTGTCTTTTTGAGACAGGGTCTCGCTATGCAGTTGAGGCTGGCCTTGAGCTCACTTGTGTAGTTCAGGCTGGTCTCGAACTCGCACCAATCCTCCTGCCTCAGCCTCCTGAGTGCTGGGATTACAGGCGTGCGCCACCACGCCCGGCTTCTCTGTTTCTTTTGACTAGATCCTTTGAGCATGCTCCAGATGGTTCCATGTTTGGCTGGATGCCATGCTTTAATAATCTGCCATAAATTTCCCGAGGATAGAGTTTCCCATTTCATATCTAATAGACCAAGAAGTATTCCTGAATCACTTGTGCTGAATCATCTAAGATGTTTGTATAGGATTTGATCCTGGTAACTGCTGAGTACTGTTAGATAAACTATTTTTATTTTAAAAAGGAAAAATCTCACAAACATAGCAAGAGCAAAGACAAAACCAAAACAACATAAACAATAAAAATGGTACCGAATTTCAAAACAAGAATAAAATATTAGGAATGGTTGCTAAATAACATATTGCTGTCATAAAATTTGTTACCCAGAACACCAGATATAGGCATAGAAGACTGAAAAAACAAATAAACATTAACTTGAGAGAAACAGAGAAAAGGTAGGGGAAAAAAAGGGAAAATCGTGCAAGTATATACACAGTACAGTTAATATAATTGTGCTACTAATTCTATCAGGGTTTTTTTTTTTCTTGTTTCAGAACTTTTGTTTGTTTGTTTGCTTATTTATTTATTTTTATGGCCAGCTCAGCTTGCCCTGAGGGCAGGGCTGGTGCAGCATTTGGTGCCAGGGATCGAACCAGAGTTCCTGCAGCCACCTAAGCTTTCCTGAGCAGGTGCTTTAGACCACTGAGCCATCCTGCCGGGCCCCCAGCTATCAGTTTTTTTAAGGTAGCAATTTCTGTTTAAAAATTTCAGTTTTCACCAATTTTATGTGGTATCTGTAATCTGAGTAACTGCATTGAAAATAACAATGTCCAATGCAAGAACCAGCTGAATTTACCTTTTTTCTTGATTTTTAAAATGTGTACCATTTCTTATGTCTTATCTATTGCTTTTACACTCTCTTGAAAATAACTTTTAAAAATAAAAAGAATAAGGAAAAATATACATTATATATCAAAAGACTTTCCAGGCAGCACGCTTGAATTTTGAAGAATTTGGTAGTTCAGACATATAACAGTGGATTTTGCATACAAATACAAGAACTGATTTAGTAGGGCACTGTGCCGTTCTACAAAAATTAATTGTATTATTCATTCTTTATACTGGTATTCAGTGAACCGCTAATCCACTAGGCTTACTAATATGCACTGGGCTACAAAATGAACACATGTCTACAATGAACACACAATGAAAGAATCCTGTTCTAATGTGGTTAGCACTGCGATCAAGGGTTACAGAGTGCTTGGAACCAAAAGAAATAGAGTACATAAAGTGGGTATCTGGGGTCTGGGGAGATAGCTCAGTGAAATAAGCGCTTGCCTGGCAAGTACAAGGGCCTGAGTTCAATCCCTGATTCTGAAAAAAAAAAAAAAAAAAAAAAAAAAGTGGCGAGAATACGATATTTTCCACCGGGATTTATCTGCCTCATCTTCTGTCAAAGTCACCTTTACTTTGAAGAGCTAAGTATCACTCCAAGTTGTTCGTATCATTCTTGTGGCCACGTCTAGCCAGTTAGTGAACCCTCTCCTGGCCCATGATCACTGACTTAAATACTAATGCATGACCCAAAGTAGTCAACTTCTTTCCTGACAACTGATAAACAGGTACTAACACACATGATTTCTATATTAGCAGCTTCCCATAACCAGTGCAAAATACCCAACACCCAAAATTATAAGAGGAAAGGTCCGATTCAGCCCACATTTCAAGAGTTTTGATCCAACACTATCTGGCTTCATGGGCCTGGTGAAAGAGCATGGTAAAGGAAAGCTGGTCTTTCCTTGGAAGCCAGGAAGCAGGGAGAAAAGGGAGGAGCCACGGACCAGAATGCACCCTTGCAGGCCACGCCCCCAGTGACCCACCTCCTACCAGGCACACTGCCTACCAGCACCTCCAGCCATGAATTCTCAATGGATCCATCCGCTGGTGAGTAAGATGCCCCCATAATCTAATCACCTTCCGAAAGCTTCACCTTTGAACACAAGAAACTAGCAGGTAACATTCTAGATCTAAACCACAGAACTCTCTTTACACCACTAAATTCATGTACCATAAGCCAGCAGGTAGGCCCTCTGCATTCCCATTGCATGCAAAGCCTATTAGTATAAAAAGTAAGATCAAAGCCTAAAATAAAGCAGGGAGTAGAGAGGAATTAATAAAAAGTTCTGGATAATTTTTTAAGTATGCAAAATTTAATGAGGCCATGAGTATATTTGAATGTCCTAATCACAGGAGCCTGTAAATTCTCATTTTTCCTTAGAATTTGAATATCTTATGCCAATATATTTATATGGGTTTTTTATTGCTTTAAATCTACACAGAATTTCAAATCATTTCAAAACCAATATATCTCCAGTGAATGTCAAGACCATTTCATCAGATCTGCTAAAACTGTTATGATTCTACTTTTCATGACAAAATTGTAATCAGAAAAGAAAAAATTGGAGGTTTTTTGTTTGTTTGTTTTGTATTTGATCATTTTACTATTTTAGAGTTATAGATCAGGTTGCTCAATTTTTGTGAGAATGAAGTAAAAGCATTTTGAACTGAATAAAGTCTTTCCACCTTGTATCCTCTTCTCTAAACCTACAGTAAGATATTTTATAATTTGAGAACAGTCCTCCCAGTCCCCCTTTTTCTTTTTTTCTTTCTTTTTTTTTTTAGCCTGGTGGAATTCAAACAACATTTCTTCCAAAATCCCAAAGGTAAATTTTAAATAAATATTTTTAATCTTCTAACTTTCTATTCTGGTGCTCTCCATATAAATGACATCTTAATAGATGCTCAATAGCAGCTTATATTTTAGGCCATGGGACAAATAGTAAACTTAAAAAAAAGAAAAGAAAAGGAGTGATTGAGCCAAGATGCGTGAAAATGATTGTTTCTGAAGTGAAAAAAGAAGCAAAACTTTCTGATACTTAGGGCAGGATGCTCAGCGGGCTCATCCGAAAGTTTTATCACCAGACGTAACAGTTAAGTGTACATTCCTGATACTAACTGGTCACATAAAGCCTTATCACAAGATGCTATCACTGTGTGCCCAGAAAGTTCAGATGTAATTCAGTTCTCCAACATTGCTGATAGTATATCAGTTTAATCTTGCTTTCCCTATCTCTTTGTATTTTACTGTCCTTCATGTAAATATCTGCAACATATGTGAGAGTGGGTTAAGCTGTATATGTGTGAAGGAAACATACACACCTGCATGCATATTATATGTTGATATATAGTGTAACAAAACAATGGATTTAAATGTAGATAACATGCTCATGTGTATGGTGTGTGATCATATGTATCCTTTCAACTATATTAAAATGAGAGACTTGGGATATTGATCAGAATATCCTAGATGAGTCCTCATGCAAATGATAGTAAGGAATGAGATTTTCTTTTGTTGCCAAAATGTGGCCTGCCAGCCTTAGACCAAACCTGACTTGCATTTTAGGTACGGTGGCTATGTCCAAAGAACAAGCTTATGACTGGGCTTAACAATATGTGACACAGCCTTGATGAGCTACCTGTTTCTGGGCAGGGCAGTCTCTCAAACCGTGGGCATCCCTGTGCTGCCCAGTCAGCCTGTGACTGACTGCTGTGGTGAAGAGGCCGGTCACTTGAAGGCAAAGGATGCTAAAGTGCTTTCAAACTGACCTCAATCTTGGAAGGCAGTTAGTTGAAAAGCTTGTTATTGATCCGGGCTTCAAAACATTCTGTCTTTGAAACTCTTATTAATTAGATTTCTGAAATCATGATAACTTAGCAAACATCCACATCAGTTGATTTATTCTATGGCATTTCTAAAATAATACATACATACATTTATTGAGATTTGAATACCAATCTTTGTGTTGCTGCTGTGAAGGGTGGGGCTTTGTTGGTTTGTTTGGTAGTGTGAGGCAAGAATAGAAGAAGCACTTTTGGAAACATTGATTTTTTTTTCCAAGCACAGTCTCGTCTGAGGCATCCCTGAAATCACTACTCACTGACACTTGTAAAACACTCACATGCTAGCATCTAGCTAAACCTCAATATCAGCAAAACTCCGTGCTGTATCAAAGGTGGCAATGCTTCCTTGTCACACACCAAGTTTAGCCTGGGCTTTGTCACCTTCCTTGAAGTTCAAGTCTAGTGTTTTCAATTCAATTTTCAGTACATTGTAAGGTATGTAGAATGATCACATAGACAATTATATCTGTACCTGGTATATCTTGATTATTTCCCGCCATTCTACCACCTTCTCTTCAACCCTTCTTCCCCTCATTATTTACAAAATGCTTGCTTCATTTTTCCTTCTTTTCCTTTCTTTCATCATCCTTTCTACCTTGTCAGCCGTAAGTGATAGACTTTTTGTCTTAACTTATTCTTTCAATAATTATTATAACACAGCCACTACTAATTGAAGGATAGCTGTCCTCTGGCACTTTGAATTTTTAAAATTTGTTGTTACCCTATTAGAAGTGTTTTCTTTTTTTATTTTAAAGAGAAAGAAAAAAATAAATAACGGACAAAGAAAAAATATAGTGTATTTTCTTTTATGTTAATAAAAAAGTACAAACCTATGTTAAAAATAAAGAAGAAAGTTTCATAATGAAAAATAACCTCATCGCACTAACCCTATAATTTCTACTTCTCAAAGAAAATCACATTTTAAGCTCATTATTAGAATTTTTCGTTAATATTTTACACCATAATTTAAAGATTATTTTTCACATAACTTTGTTAGATTTATCAACTTTAGACGTTATTCTCTATGCTTACGATTTTCAATAAAACAAATGTAATGATAATAAAATCCTAATATAACTAAAGTATATGTTGTCACATTACTATATTCACATAAAATCATAAATTTCATTATCCTTTGTTCAATAATTTGTGGTATATTTTTGCAAATTGATAAATAGTTTTCTTTTCTTTCATAACATTCTGCAAATTAACTTTATGGCAATGCACATGCCATATACCAAGCACATAATCATCATATTTTTTCTAACAGCCAGGCATACGGTGCACACCTGAGATCCCAGCACACAGGAGTGTGATGCAGGATGATCATTCCAAGTTGGAAACCAGCCTGGGCTACAGAATGTGCTTCCGGTCTGCCTGAGCTTCACATCAAGTCAATAAAAGAAAAAATAAAACATCTCAAGTAATGTATAAATTTCTGGGGGTGGGTTCCTGTTACTCAATGTGTCAACTCCACCTCATCTTTTTTCTCCCTTTTTTCCAAGTTATAGCTTACATCTGATATGAAGAAATTCTACTAGAAATCCCTGTCAGATACAGCCATGAGATTTTTCTATATTGGACGGACCATTTCATAGTTTTCATTTCTGTTAACTTAAATGTTTTGCCTTTAAAAACTTCAGAAGTACTTTTTCCCAAATTTATTAAGAAAATGTTGAGGAAATAAGTAGATTTTTGTTTATTTAAAGTTATCGTTCTTCCATTATCCTATGTATCTATAATTCACCTGGTTGGAAGGATTTCACCCTAAAATCTTACAAACTGTTTTTTGTTTTTGTTTTTGTTTTGTTTGTTTGTTTGCTCTCCCAATATTCTGTCTTGGTTTGGTGAAGAATGTTGCATCCTGACTCTTGTATTTTATACACAACCTTCCACACCCAAACTCAACATTTTTAGACTGTTCTGTGTATCCTTCGCAAATATCGACTTGCAAGAATTTATGCCAATATGTGTTTTTTTCAGATTTCTAATTTTTTTCAATTACTTATTGAGAGTTTTGAACCTAGAAATATTTTATATTTTAACTGAAGAATTTTATTTATTTGTATTTTTACTGATTACTACTATTTATGTGTCATTCCTCATTCCTTCTAAATTTTTTTTAATGTCTTTCTTTTTTTTTTTTTTTTTTTTAAGCTCCCAATACAGCCACCTGATCTAGTCAAAAGACATAAGCCAAGCAGTGATTTTTTAACCAGGAAAATTTGGTGAACAGAAGTATTCACTAAAACAGAGGACTTTAAATAGGAAACCAGAGACGGGCATGGTGGCACATGCCTGTAACCCCAGCACTAGGGAGGCAGAAATTGAGAGGATCACTATGAGTCTGGGCTGCATAGTGCAGTCCTGAACACACAATAAAAGAGGGTTCTGGGTGAGGTTCAAGGTATAGCTGAATGCTAAGCTATCTCACTACGTGGGCGCCCACTGCTACTGCTGTTACAGGACCTGAGGGAGAATCTTCCTCTACTTTTCTGTGGATCTTTCTACTAAGAAAGTATAACACCCTTGCTATCAGAAAAGGGGAAATACTTACTACTTCCTTAACCTCACAGAGGAATATAAGGACGCATTTGGAGCTGACCGAAAACACATTGGTAACAGCATCATTGCCTCTTTATCCTTTTGCTATATTTCATTATCTGAGCATTTTTTCATATAAACTTTGCAATATTTTAGTATTTTTACTAATTTTTTTCTTACAGTTTCCCAAGTCATCCCATCCTATGATATTTATTTTTATGTACTGACTTCATAGGAACAACCAGTTGGTTTTTTATAATAAAGGCACATCTTTTATGTTTCTGTCCCTTTTTAAAATCCTATAACTTCAATTTCTAACATGTGTTGAAGTCTGTCATGTAATACAATTTCCTCTTCCGTTGTATTTGCGCCTGTAGATATATATGACTTTTTTCTTTACTATCACCTGAAAGATACATTTGGAAATAAAAACACAAATGTATTTCTCCACCATACTTCATTTTCTTATTTAATATACTTGTTGAATATTTATTGAAACCAGTTTATTCTTGCAAACAATCTGTTCACAAATGATAAATCATTTTGAAACTTCATGTTGAGAAGATGACAGAGCACAACAGTGAGAAAACACTTGTGAGTGAGAACCAAACTTCATCACCGGGGCCGGAGGGAGGGGCCCGAGGAGGCGGTCTAAACACCTACTTGGCAAATACAAGGACACAGGTTGTATCCTTGGGGCTGTTCCACACCATGGTAGCCACGGAAGCCTGGTGTGGTAACGCACAACTGCTGTCTTAGTTACT
>PVJA010045883.1:0-15424 GCA_004027025.1 Myocastor coypus | reverse complement strand
TGCATTCCTTGTTACATGGAGCTGTGTTCATCATTAACTGTGTCACCACATGGGCCCGTAAGTTAGTGTGGATGGAAGGCAGGCAGAAGTCAGGAGAGCATTCTAATGCAAGGAGCAGCAGTGGGGTGATGGCCAGCTCTGCGAGGCAGGGCCGAGGCAGAAAGCTGCGAAGCTGGTTTCAGGTTAAGCTCTGCTGCACAAGTGACAGGACGATCATGAGGGTTTGGAAACTCTTGGAAATTGTTTGGAAGTTTTTGCCTAGGGGTATCCATACAACAGCTGCACTCGTGGGGATGGGGTACCCCTGGAGTCCAATGATCTGGGTTGGTGTCAAGGAGCACAGCCAAGAGCCTGGGGTGAGGGGTACATTAGAGAAAGTGGTGAGCAAGTCAGGGATTTGAGGGGGGCTTGGTGACTCACTCTTGAGAGCAGAAGTGGGGTAGAGTTAGAGCAGAAAGGGGGCACGCAGAGCCCTGCACTGGCATCACCTCTCAGAAGCTGAGGTCTCTCTGGCTGCATGGACAGGACACCATCATCCGAACTGAGACTCTTCCGAGATGAAAAGGCATACTCTGAACGTTTACACTGGGAAACGGGTGTCCAGTGAGACTATCCTGAGCAGTGTGGGCCAAATGGCCACCGTGTTCAAAGGCGCACGCACACAAGGAATGGATCTCAGCTTCTAGTACAGAAACAGAGATCTACAAGTTATGAAACACAGACCGAGCGTTAATGGGACTTGGCCAGGGATAGAGTTCAGCCGCTCAGTGCTGTCTGGCAAGTGCTGGGTTGGATAGGGGTGGGGAGGGGGTCTGTGGCTTTCATCCCTGGGACCAGAGCCAACCAACCAACCAAGTAGGAGCACGAACAGGGCTTGAGGAGCCCAAGGGAACTGAGTATTGGGAAGAAGCGACAGTGGCGTTTCTGTCACAGCTAGGAGGAAGGTCACTCCTAAGCAAAGCAGACACACGAAAAGGCACTTCTGATGCATATTGTCCCACCTGGGAATACTTAGGCCAAGGGCACAAGAGCCAGAGGACATAAGGATAGGGCAGCTCTCCTGCTCCTCAGACAGCTGTGTGCAGCCAGGTACTTAGAACATTCGAATACCCGTGCTGAGACTCCCTGCCGAATCCAGAAGGTGGCGTGCTTCATTCTTCCAAAAATACTACAATTAAGATTTAAATAAATCGGGCCGGCAGGATGACTCAGTGGTCTAAAGCGCCTGCTTAGGAAACCTTGGGCGGCTGTAGGGACCGCAGTTCGATCCCTGGCACCACATGCTGTGCCAGCCCTGCCCTCAGGGCAGGCTGAGCTGGCCATAAAAATAAATAAATAAACAAACAAAAGTTATGAAACAAGAAAAAAAAAAGATTACATAAATCTTCCAAAGCTGTTGAAGGGCAGTCAGCGCACATTTGGAGCAGGTGGTTTGAGTTTTAAAAACTAGCTTCAGGGCAGTGCTAGCCTCATTAGAGGCTGGCTACTCCACCTGACTTTCTTACATGATTGTGTTTGCTGGGACAAGGGGAAAATAATAATAATAATAATAATAAAATTGAAGGAAAAAAAATATCCTACTTCATTAAACCAGTGTGGCTGCTGGCCATGTCATGGGTCTGAGCACCAGAGCAGAGCTTGGAAATGGCCAGGGTGGGAGTGCGCGGGGCACGGAGCCGGGCTGCCGCTCTGGTACAGGGTTGCTGCTACCTAAATGGCCCTTGGTGAGTGAAACTCACACTCTAATGATAGACTGAAGCCTGTGGAAGGAGGCTAGCTAGAGAAAGCCACCAACCACCAAACACATAAACCAGAAGCAGTCTTTTGCTTCAGCCGCGTTTAGCGATGGAGATGCAGCCAGTCTTAATGGACAGCTGGCTTCTGTGAGCTATACTATGTGAACAACTGTTTCATATGTTAGATACTGTGCTGTGAGACTAATATAAAATATACCCAATGACTAAAACAAGTAAGCTGGGATATTGGTAAATATGTGCTCCTATTTTCCTTCCTGTATTCTTGATGTTAACCACCCTAAGTCTTGGAACACTGCTCTAGTTGTTGATCTGAAGTGAAATCTAATCTTGTTCCTCCCACTTTCAGCCTGACCGTGGTTTTTCAGCACGTGTAGAACACAGCCCAAGTTCTTCAGGCCTGCAAACAGCCGTGCTGTGGCATGACAGCTCTCGTGGGCCACTCGCTCACTCGCGAGTGCTGCTGTCTCTGCACAGAGGAGTCATCGCCTGTTTTCCCATCGACCCAGCCCTTAGTGCTCAACACCTAGCCCCACACCAGCTCCTCAGTTTGCACTTCCTCAGACCTCCAGATGGGCAAATGAATGCTGTTAATTTCATAACCGTGCTAACACTGAGTCGGCGTTTCTGTCATAGCACTGCATGCAGACAAGCAAGCAGTCATCGCTTCTGTGCCAGTGACTGACCAGAACCTTCCGGTACAGCAGCGATTTTGTCTTGTGTACCCTCCTCCCCGCGCCAGGGCACATCCTGAAGGAAAGGATGAATTCACAGACAAAGCATTTTTATTCCAGCGCAATAGGCATCACTCTGTAAGTCATTTTAACATCCTGGACAAATGTTATAATAGTGAATTCAGAAATTAGTAAGTGAGCAAATAAATAAAGAACTGGAAAGTATTCCTGGACTATTTTTGAAACATTTATTTGCTGTTTCTAGAAAGAAATAAAGCAGTGTGGCCCATTGGAATTTGAAACAAGAATCTACGGCTCATTTATTTTAGCTCAATGAATTTTTGTGCAATTTCACATGGGCTTTTTCCAGATTCTCATTGGACTCATTAAGCATGCCTTGTTATACATAGCTGCAAATTCCTTCTCTGATCCTCAGGAGCCTTCTTAAAATGTTTTGTTCCCATTAGCCACAGGGCAGAAGGCTAGGGAGCACCATGGGGCCAACAGGAAGCCATGCAGAACTCCAGTCCCTTTGGCCAAGCAGGAGACCCCAGCCACGAAGCACAGCACCAGTCACAGCTTTCCTCTCCTAGGTAGCCAGGTCAATATTCCGATTTTCCTTCCACATTTAGGGGTTTCTCAACTGTATCTACACATTGGGATACCCGAGACACTAAAAATATTGACATCTAGGCACCAGGCCAGTGAGTCCAGATGGCTTGGGGTACGGATTTGGCGTGGATTCTTCAAAGACTCCTGGGTTGCTACAATGCTGGGCCAAGGTTGAGAACCCATCCCCTCTAGATCCTACCCTCCTTCTAAATTTGTCTTCCTCCCGCTGATTAGGCCCTGGTTGGAGGCCTCCTGTGCCTCCTACATCTCTGTTAATCTCGTCCCAGAGCAGGCTAAGCACATAAAACAATGCACTCCCCAAATCAACAGCAACAGCACAGCCCTTGAGTCAAATAGCAGGCTCGCGAGTTTTAGTTATGTAGAAGAGGGCTTCCTTAGGGAGTCTGAGATAGAGCTTCCCTAAAACATTATTCAAAAGGCACTGAGAAGTCGCTGTACACTTGAGTGGGAGCTACAGATCGCAGGGCAGTATTTATGGTCCGTGGAGTGGCACACCAACAATATCCACAGCTTCTTTCTTTCATTCTCTTTCTTTTTCTTGGTGTACTGGTGATTGAACTGGGGATCTTCTGCTTGCCATGCTGGCCCTTATGCCTAAGCTATATCCATGGCCCCCAGAGGTTCTTTATAAAGGGCAGGACGGTTATAATTTTCTAGTTGATTAGTTGGTTCATTTATTCAAAGAGAGTATTTGAGTAAGACTGCATTTCAAAGGGTTTATGCTTAGTCATGATCTTTCCAGCCACTGTCCCTGGATTATAAGGATTTAGAAAAGTGCAGAGTCCAGGAACAGTTTGAATAGGCTTACCAGCTACAAATGCCCTCATCTCTCCCTGGAGTTTAGAAAATTAGATTCAGGGAAGATCTGGAAGGTATCTTCAGGTTGCGCCAAGGTAAGGGTGACTGCAGTGGAGCTTAGCAGTGGAGAAAGATGGGTGCTGCTCTGGGAATTCTCCTCAGTGGCGATGGCAAATGTGTAGACATTCTGGGGCGTAAGGACAGACCACATGGATCCAAATGTGCAGCGTTCACAACCATGTGATTCACACTGTGGTTTCTGACTTTCTGTTTTTCCTAGGTTGGGAATGAGCAACAGCAAATTCAGACTTGAGAATCCAAAAGGCAGAGTTTGGCCATCCGGGCGCCCTGGGTGGCTTGCACTCATTAGCAGTGAGAACCAGTTACTGCAGTCAAAGAGGTGGGCCTTTCTGTCTGGATCATCAAGGTGCTAGGTTCACCTCAATCATCTTCTCTCCAAGATGTGCGTGGCAGCATGGTAAATGGGCCCGAAGTCTGACACCTGAGAGAACAGAATCCGTGGAAGATCTACTTCCCTTGAGTTCTCCTTTTGGAAAACAGCTGCATCTTCCACCCTGTCTCTTCTTGCCTCCGGAGACAGCTGATAGCACAGGCATATTATTATGCAAAAGAATTCCCATCTTCCTCCTTCTTAAGGCTACCTCTTTCTCTATGAGATTGTCTCTTAAAGGAATTGTTCCACAATGCCAGTATTTATCAGAATGATATGCGTCAAAGTTCACAGGCACCAATTTCTTTCCCTTTCACTTGGACAACTGTACTGCTCATTTCTCCTGGTCTACTCAAAGAAACAATTAATGCTTACTTTTTTTTTTCTTCTAAATTTTTTGACCAATTTTACATGCTTATATCTGGTAATCTGAATAAATAATTTGGTGATGACAATGTGAAATATAACAAGCATTTCTAAATCATATCCTTTTGTTTAATGATTTGCTAAATCACATGATTTCTAATGGATTTTTAAATTCTCTTTAAAGACAAGTTCTCAGACATAAAAATGTTTTTTTGTTAGCCTTTATGTCTTTCTGTGTCTCCTTCCTTTCCCTTCCCTTCCCCTCACCCATCTAAGAAATAGTGTCTTACTAAAATACCTAGGTTTGCCCAAGGATATATAGCTCAGCAGCATAAATAACTGCCAGGAAAGTGCAAGGTCTCGAGTTTGATTTCCAATACAAAACACAAACAAACAAAAAACAAAAACAAAGACACATGGTCCTTAGCCTCTTATGTAAGTAAGACTACAAGTGATCACAAGAGGTAGTTGAAAATTATGGAGAATGTTAGGAAAAACCAAACTTATTATTAGGGTAAAAGACATTGCCAAGAATTATGCAGTAAATGTGTTCACAGGATGTGTGCAGGTACTTTAAAGGGGATTCCTGGTCCTGTGTCATTTACTGTAATGAATTTTTATTTAAAAATTTATATTTTGATCATCCCTATTGCTCCACATGTTAATGGAAATTTCTGTCAAGTAAAAGTATCCACCTTATTCACTAGATTTGCCATCAAGAAATTTCTAGCTCTCCCCCAGAGTCAAGATGACTGAAGAAAGTAACACTTCGAAGTGATTAAGGATGTAGAGGCAGCCGACGCAACGCAGCTAATGATGCTCAAGAAAGAAGCCTTCAGGAATTGCTTCAGAAAGGAGCAAGCATGATGGGCTAAGTGTGCTCTCCGTGTGAGGAGAACATTTTGAGAGGCATTAGCAGTAGTGTGTCTGTTACTGTAATAAAGTTTAAAAAACTGCAGTGCTCACTGTAGCAGTTTCCAATCACGTTATGTGCATGTGCTGGATGCGCATAGTCGCGGAGCACGTGTTGAGTGCTGAGTCACGGCCACGCCCCTTGAGCACCACCATTGCTGATCGCAGCTTGCGCGTGCATCATGATGCGCTCTGGCCTTAGTAGAAGTACTTTATTTTGACAAAAATCAACTTGACAAACAGGTTTTAAATCAAACTATCACTTACCTAAAAAGGGGAGAGATAAGCATCTTAGATTCAATTTCAGGCATTAATTAACTAGTTACCGATTTTTAAGTTACCTGTGCTAGTTACACCTTCAGGGTATGTGATAGCATTTTTTCTTTTTTTTGTCTTTTTGAGACAGGGTCTCGCTATGCAGTTCAGGCTGGCCTTGAGCTCACTTTTGTAACCCAGGCTGGTCTCGAACTCGCACCAATCCTCCTGCCTCAGCCTCCCAAGTGTTGGGATTACAGGCGTGCGCCGCCATGCTCAGTGTGATAGCATTTTAGATCTAATAACCACACTTTTAGATCCACCAAAGGAAAATGCACATTGTGTGAGTTTTTATTTGGCAGATGATAATAAAAACAAAAGAAAAATCGATCAACTTAGAAAGAGGGCAAAATGTAAGACTATTCTGTGTTTATAGGAACTCTCATGGGTCTCTGTATAGATATAGAAGGGCACAGGCATAAGTCTGAACATGAATGCAAATTGAAAGCACATAAAAACCAGGTCCTTACTAATTATTCATAAAAATTACTTATCTTCAAAGGCCTTTATAATTAGTCTGCAGTTTTTGTTTCTCTGACTGCAGTTTTGTGAAACTTAGAATTGCCGACCTTTTAGATTTTATTAATTGGGTTCAGTTATTTTTGCCGCTTACAACTTCAAGGTGATACAAATATTTTACCCACCATTAATTACTTTCTTTTTCTTTTCCCTCAAATAATTACATTTATTTTTTTCATAAAACATATGACTAGTTATTTCTCCTATTTTTTCGTATTTAACATTTAATAGGGGTGATCAAAACATATGGTGACTGTTTAAAGTAAAATGAATTATGACAGTGAAAAACAATCCATATCCCCCCCATATATCCCTTCCCTTTGATATATCCTGCTGCTACTGCCACTTGCCAAAGCAGTTCTGGAAGCCCTCTTTTATGAGTGTTTTAAAGAGGCGTGATCAAAAATATGATGAATACTACAGCCAAGTGACACCAAATGATGCCCAGTAGAGAGGCAGGTTCATAGAAACTTCTAGCATGTTCTCATTCATTGGGTCTGGGACCAATGACTTCTGTCTCTTTCCCAAAGTCAAAATAAACAGGAAAGGTAAAACTGCCATCGACTCAGCACATTCAGGCAGTTATGACCAGGCAACTCAAGATACGAAGGAAGATTCCAGAATTGTATCAGAAAAAGGCAAGGAGGATAGGATAAGTATGTTGAAAGCAAGGAAGAGTATTTTGAGGGCGATTAATGATAATGTGTTTTAGTGTCATCAATCTCAAACTTTTAAAATATTCACTGTACTTTTCAATCATACCTTACAGTTTTCCATCAAACTTAAATTTTAAGATCATACATATTTATAATTGTCACATATATACTTTTACTTTATCAGTATTAGAGATTAAACCTGGGCTTTAGGTGTGCTAGGCAAATATTCTACTACTTAATTGCACCCCCAGTCATGTAATTTACTTATCTATTTTTTTAAAAAAATGGCTTTGGGTCATGGAAGTCTCACTAGATAGCCTGGGCTGCCCTCAAGTCTCAAGGTAGCTTAGGCTGGCCTCCAATTTACAGACGCCCTCCTTGCCTAGCTTTGCAGTGCTGGGATTCCAGGCATGTGCTACCACACCCTCCTGGCTTAAGGTTTTGAGACAGGGTCTCACTGCTATTATAGGCATGCACTAAGCACCCAGCATACTTGCCATATTTTAGATTTTAGCCAAAACATTCTGACAAATTTTTATAGGCAGCTGCCTATAAGCTGAATGTTAAAAACACGCAAAGGAAAATTAATAGCAGATCTAGGAGACTTGTAGGTACTGAAGACTGCATCTTACCCATTTAGTATTATGTACAAGTTGCAGAAGTATTTGTTACAGATGGAGGTTACTAGGTGTTACCCTGAAACTCTGATGTAGAAGGTTTGGGCTGGGCTAGTGAGCCCCAATAGAATAAGCTGAAGGGGAATAGCCACACCTTCTAAATATTAAGAGGCTCTGAAAATGCACAGCTGGCGCACTGGTACAGAGGGCTGAAGGTGAAGGTGAGGTCTACACTGGAGTCATTTATCCTCGGAGCAGACAGGACAGGAATATTCAGGGGTGGATGAAGAGAAAGAAGGGGGATGGGCTGAAGGGGGAAAGCCAACTTGGAAGCCAGCAAAGGTGAGGCAAAGTCTACCAGGGAGCAAACAGATGGCCCGGAGGGCAAAGAATGGAGAGTGCCATGGCCATGGAGACTGAGATCCAGGCCTTAACAAGGAAGCAGCACCCAGTAGGAGCAAATGAAACAGAGTGGCCAGGTAGCCAAGGTCAGAGATCTCCTCTCCGCATGCTATCCGGTGCAGGCACTGCAGTGTGTCCTGGAAAACAGGGCTACTAGTCAAAGGGCACTCTGGGTACCTGCCATGTCACAAACAGCCAAGATCTGGGGACCTGAATTCTGTTGACAAGGCTGTTTGCCACTGAGGAATTTTGGAGCTTGGCCACGACTTGTTTCTGTTAAGTACCCTAATTAGGATGAGCCAGTGTTGTATGGACACAGCATGGATATAGCCACCCGTCATGGAGATTTAGTGGCAACCAAATCAGCAAGGCCTTGACTTTGAGCTATCTGCCAAGCTACGGCAATAACCTCTCAAGCAACGCCATACCTTGGTGTGAGACAGTAGCTGGAATTTTGCCAGCAATTTAAAACAAATAAGCAAAGGCCTTTAAAGTCATTAAATCGAGACTCTGAGAGTGTCTCGCCCCCACATTCTTTCCTGATCAATTATAAACACAGCCATGAGATGAATGAAGCACCCTGAGGAAGGTAAGTGGCTCTCTGAGAACACCCATGTGTTGGTTGTCATGACAACTGCTACGTTTTTATTGAATAGAGAGAAAAAATCAATTAGAAATGGGGGAAAAACTTGCACAGGAACATAAAACCTTGCTGCCTCATGACTTTGGGAACTTTTCACATCTGTAGAGTGTGTGGAAGAGACTGCTGTGAGAGGCAGTCAGAGGAGTCCTGAGGAGTCACGTTGTCCCTACACACCCACCCTTCTACTGCCCCTTCCTTCACCTGGTCATTTAAGTCCCAAAGCAGCTTACTGCAGTGGTAGAAGTGTGGCCCCTCCCCTGGGTCTTTTGTACTGCTGACATCAAACAGTTCTTGGTTCTGATCTATTTTTCTTTGAACCAGACAGTTTTTAGGTTTATTTACAGAGACAAGCCTGCATCTGTGCAGCAGTTTTTTCTCTCATGTGACATGTTTGGCCAGTGGAGAAAATACAGGGAGAGAAGGTCTCAGGAAGTCATCCTTTGAGGCTCATGTGGGCTCCATTTCTCTCTTGCCTTGGAGACCTATGATTAGCCATTCCTATCTGACTGAGAATACTCATAGAGGCTGACCAGCTTTTCAAATCTTCCTAAAACATTGTTCAATGGATAGAATGGGGAGAAACCCAACCAGGAGAACAGTCATGAGTGGTGTGTGTTTTCCTCAAAGGGGGACAGCTGTTGCTGCTCTGGGCTTGTAGATTTCATGAGGAGGCGGGAAAGTGGTCAGAGCAAGCTATGTATGGGAGCGAGGCTGACCCACCGAGAGGGCTCTAGGTCTCTATCCACAAGGCATCCACAGCAAGCTGAACTTGCACCCTGCACAAATTGGTCAGTATTGTTTGGTTCCCTGATTCCATCTGACACAGCAAAGGGTAGAACAAAGATACCTGGTGAGAAGGTCTCAATTTAATCAACATCACTTTACTGCAAAACTCTACCTTACCCACTGAAGCATTTTGTTCTTTAGATACAATATTTGTGTTTGAAATGGACTTTCTGGGCCAGCTAGAGAGCTCAGCAGATGAAATAGCTTTAGACAAGCACAGGGACCAGGATTTGATCTCCAGTACCATATGCCATGCCAGCCCTGCTGCCAGGGTGGGCTGAACGAGCCAGAGTCCTAGCACAGCAGTGCATGCCTATAATCCTAGGGCTGAGGAGGCTGAGAGCAGGAGGATCACCACAAGTCTGATCTGCATAGTGAGACCCTGCAACAAGAAAATGCATTTTTTAGAAAAAGGAGGCCAGTCAGACAGTCAGATAGCTCAGTGGATTAAAGCACCTGCTTAGGCATAGCACAGCAGCAAGGGTTCAATCACTGGTGTGTCCTGTTGATCCTGACCCAGGGGACATGCTGAGACAGTGATTGAGATTGGGCATGATGGCATGTGCCTGTAAGCTCAGCGCTTGGGAGGCTGAATACAGGCAGATCACTAAGAAACCAATCTATGTAGTGAGATCTTGTAGACCCTGTGTTAAATGCATTAAAGAAAAAAGTAAAGAAAAGAAATACCCTCACTATTTTTAAAGTGCCCACATAGTAATCTCATTTGATATTATGTGTAAGGGCTTGGTTACGTAGGCATTGGTTATACTAATTACTTTTCTGTAATGGGGATTGAAGCCAGGGCCTTCACACATAACCTACATTTTCAGCTCCGTGTGTGTGTGTGTGTGTGTGTGTGTGTGTGTGTGTGTGTGTGTGTATTTTTCCGTACCTTGCTAAATTGTTAACTGGCTTAGACTAGGAATAGTAGTCATCCTAGAGAGATGAGGGGACTGATTCTTAAAAGACTTAGAACAGTATCACAGCTTACCAAGGAGGTCCTGACCTAAAATCAAGGATGTGATCTGTTTGGTGCTATTAACATCCTATAACAGAAGCTTAAAAGCAAAAATAATTACACAATACAATAAAACGCTCACTCAATGCAAACTGAAGTACATGAAGAAAACAAAAAACCTAAAGGTGTAGCACAAGCTATATTTCTCACAGAGCAAGAATTTGAATGCTTTGTGCTGACCACAACGTTGTGGAGGTGATTTTGCCCCTATCATTGTGATTAAACTAATCCAGTGCCACAGTGAATGGAAAGAAACTCACGGACTGCTTATAAGGGATGAGCTGAGTTTTCCTGTTGGACACTGATGGTGCCACAAATAATTACAAAATTTTTCATTAATTTGTTTCTTACCAAGCTGTTCTCCTAAGTGCTGGCCTCTCTCGGTTGAGATGACCCGTTCATCTTCCATGTCGCATTTGTTCCCAACTAAGATGACCTGGGCATTATCCCAAGAGTACGTTTTGATTTGTGTTGACCTAAAAGAAAAATAAGCACAGAATGATCAGGGGAGAGCAGAGCAGCCTGAAGGGAAGGAGGAGAAATACAGCCCCCAGATGATGAGGACAGCAAGGAAAATAAAGTCCAAGTGCCTGACATTTAAAATTAATTAGTTGAGTACAATTCCACCCCTTCAGATTCTCACCAGGGATTCCAAGAGTCAAAAATCAAAGCAGCAGGCTGGGGTGTAGCCCGGTGATAGAACACGTGCTGAGCCTGTACAAGGATGGAAGCTTAATCCCTAAGGATGGCTAAAAATAACCAAGTCAGGAGCTGTGTTGTACCCAGGATTACTTGATGAGATTAGTACTCCATACTTCTTCCTTTCCCTGCTCTTCTTTTAGCCTGTGTACTATAACATCTTTAAATTCACCAGTGTTTTGCAGCAGCTGTTTTCCCAAATTAACAGGAAAAGCCCCAGGTCTTGAGAGAGCTCTTCCAGCAGAGGTGAGATGACCATGGAGAGCCTGTCACAAAAACCTTACCTTTCCTAATCGCAGCAACCAAAGAAGGTTAAAAAAAGCTCATGAAATGTGGAGGCAATGATAATCTTTACAAAGGACTAGTATGAACTAATGTACCCAAGCCTTCTAATTCTAGGAGAAAAATACAGGTTAATTAATATCAAAATAAAAATACAAGCTCTGGCACTTGAAATTACAACAAACAGGATATCTGGAATTAATTAAAGAATTAATATAATTCTCCAGCATGAAACCTGACCAACAACTTCTGATTTTGGAACTTATAATTATAGTGTCCAGGCTGGGGAGATGGCTCGGTGGTCTAGTGCCTCCCTGGCAAGCACAAGGTCTGGAGTTTGATTCCTGGTACCACAACCTGTGCCAGCCCTGAAACCAGGCCTGGTGGCACATGCCAGTAATCCCAGTGCTGGGGAGGCTGAGAAAGGAGGATCACTATGAGTTTGAATGGCGTAGCGAGATCCAGTACCAAAAACAATAAAATAAATAAATAAAATCTTAAAAAATAATTATAGCGCTCATGTGCAAGTATTGTCCGAAATGCTAACATTTCCCATTTGAGAAAATGAGGAACAGGGGTTTCAATACTTTACTCTAGATGGTACAACTAGTTGGGTTGCAGACTGGGTCCTCACCCCCAGGCAATACTGTCCTCAAGAGGGTGCCTGAAATGTGTCTCCATCCTAGTCCTGAAGAGTGTGAGGACTTCACTTCTAGCGTTTTATTGCCATCCAGAAAGGAAGGCAGATTCTTTAATCTTCCCTTTTGTTATTTGAGGACGTCTTAGGTATGCAGGAAGACATACTGCCCCTTGCGGCCGGGAGAGGGATTGCAATGTTGAAAAGCTGAGCGGATGATAAAAGTTTGAATAGGTTTGGAGCGCATCCAAAGGAGGAACCTGGGAAGGATCTGACATTGCCAGATTCTTCAGGATTATTACATGGAAAATAGAGACGAGCTGTTAAGAGAGAATAAAAAGCCAAGAGTTAAACTACAACCGGAGTTGCTTTCAGCAAGATGTGGTTGCTGTTTCTCCCTCCCAAAGAGAAAGGCAAGAGCCAAGAAGCAGTGATCTCACCCAGAATCCCTTTCAGCCAAGTGGAAGCATTCAAACGCATGAATGCAATCCTGATTTCACCAGGACGTGGCAGAGGTTCATCAGGTTTCATCAAGAAAATCTGGGGGATATGATATTTCTGAGTTAGTAATACCCTTTTCTTTTGGGCTCAGCAGTCTCCATGGACTGGAGAAGCAAAGACAGAAATTCTAGTTTTTTCTGCTACATCTTAGATGTGGAACATATCAAAGATGTTCAATTCATAGTGCTTTGAGGTGTAAAAGTAGAGACATGCAGAAACACTATAAATCTCAAATGCTAATATACTTTTATAAAGAAAGCCCTGCTTGTTTTGGAAGATCTGAAATTGATTAAACTTCATTATGTAATGAAACCAAAAGCTCCTTCTACTCTGGTAGGTCTTATAAATCAAAAGCCAGCCAGTGCTTAGAAAGGCCTTGTCCTTATGTTAGTGAAAGAGTTCTGATTCTGATAGAACTGCTGCAAAGCAGAAAACCAGGCTAAGATTAGTGGCACAAGGCTCGACACACAGTATCACAGTAGCTCAGAAAAGGAGTTAGGGCCAAGGTGGAAATGACATGAATTCCTGAGTTTCCTTTGTGAGGACCACCTGGGCGACTCTCCTTGATAGAGGAACAGTTGTCTCCATTTGGGTTGAACCTGAGCCTTTCCATGTATTGATATGTACATGATTGGCTAGGACTTTGCCTTATCCCTTCAGTTGGCTTTAAGCAATGCACATCTATCTAGCCGAGGTGCTGGGGGTAGTCTTGAAAGAGCGCATGCATGTTTCCCTAGGATCCTCACCTGCTGCTCTCCAGGGTGATACAAGTCTAGACAGGATGAAGAGCCAATGCTCCGTATGCCACAATGTGGGCCTCAAGATAGAGGCTATGACTTCCTGGAGCTTGAAAAATTACACAGCAGAGCTGGAGCACTGGCTCCAAAACATGAGCTGCTATCTCAGTTGTGTAACGCAGAGTACTCCCTGCAGATCCTTCTTTCTGTGTATTGCAGAGGTGAACTTGGACCTCCTACCTAGCCCAGCTCACAGTGCTTACCTACTTCCCGCCATTCTGGGTCATTCATCCTCAAGCCTCTCTTCCTTCATGACTGAATAAAACCTGAGAGGGTGCATGGGTTCTAGATAGCCTATGTTCTAGATAGCCATCGTCATGGCTGGACTTAGGACTCCTTGGCTCCCCATAACTATAAACATGGTTTAGTGTCTTTAGTCTCACCATGGACTGCACTGGAAATGGTACATTGGATTTCAATATCTTATCCATGAGATTACAAATGTGAACTTTCAGGACTGAGATGATGACAAGGAAGGGCTCTCTATATTTCCTGGGACAAAGTCTTGCCTGGGGCAGTGCAACATCCTCTGACCTGAGTGGAGCCATCCTACACATCCTGAGGGCCAAAGCTCCACCAAGGCCTTGCCATTGCTTGCCCTTGTGAAGGTTGGAAAGGTCCCCACTCACCCCTCAGCAGGCCGGTCTTTGTCCTGTGAGCAGCTAAGCAGAATGCTCGCTTGTGCCATGCCATGTGTCTAAATGCCTCTGTTCTTCTCATCCTTAACTTAGCCTATGGGTGCTTAGGCTGCTACCACAGATTTTCCCTTAGTATACGTCCACCAAATATTCTCTCACAGGTGAAAACAAGGGAATAAGATATTTCTTTGGCCAGTGAGGTTAGCCAAATTATCCTCCTTACAAATTTTTAACATAGCAGCCTTCAATGTTCTGAATTGTTAAGAAAATAACCAAAAGGTGAATATTTTCTACAATCACCATGGAATTATAATCACTCTCGTGAAAGCATAGAGGGACAATGGAAACCAGTTTTGTTTTTAATGAAATCGAAGCCATGGCTTGGGATGTTTGTGTTGAGGCGAACAAAAAACCGATTTGCCTTCAGACTCGACCTGACTTTACAGCTGAAACTGCGGGCATGAAGGCTGATTGTTTGGTTTTCATTCGGGCTGCTCTCAGCTTCCTGATGTTTTCCTATCAGCTGAGCAGGAAAGGTAGCTTGCAATACAGCAAGACAGGATGAGAACTGCATAATCTAAGGTGCTGCACACTATAAGGTAAAAATGATTTCAGAACAGTCAAGACTAAAAAAGACATTCTGCTCAAGATGTTTGGTAGTTACTTTTCATTCTTGTTGCTTTAGGGTTTCTTTCATGGAGTCTGATGGATTTAACATTTTTTGCCTTTAGTTGCTTTGCCTACTGAGGTATATAATCAGGTCATCCCTCTGTCAGTAATAAATGCTAACATGATTTATCTGCTGGTGGGTATTTTCACTTCTTAGGTCATACAGAGCACTAGGCTGTTGTTTTGCAAGAAAACATGAGGTGATAGTCATTACTCTAAAATGAGTATTGATATCAGCATTTATATCACTAACATCAAATTTTTATATCCTTGTACATTTAACATCAATATACAAGGGGTTGGCAAGATAGCTCAGCTGACTAAAGTACCTGTTTAGGCAAGCTTAAGCAAGTGCTGGGACAGAGGTTTGATCCCTGGGGGCAGGCTGAGCTGGCCACAAAAAGATAAAAATAACTTTCTGCTCACATACCTACTAGCAACTGTGTAATTCCATTGCGGCAACCACAACACCAACGCCTATGGCCAGGTTAGCAAATGTGCAGTGGGTGGTATCCAAGTTTGCTTCTTCTATACAGTAATAAGAATAAGCCATTTACAGTAAGACACATCCTCTGGTTAGGAAATACTAAAAAAGGAAAAATTGTGCATCTCCCATATTGTAAGGTGCTCTTGGGCTGCTTTTTTTTTTTTTTTTTT
>PVJA010045882.1:0-15411 GCA_004027025.1 Myocastor coypus | reverse complement strand
GGTTATATTACATATTTTCATCATCAGATCAGTTTAGATTAATACATATAGGTACATAAAATTGATCAAACAATTAAACATTAACCCTTCTAAATCAACATTACTTTTTTTTTTTTTTCTTTTCCCCTTTCTTTTCTTTGAAAGTTGACATATTGAATGTTGTCCTCACAATCGTGGGCATGAACCACCTCCCTATTGATGTTGCTTAGAAAAAAAAAGGAAGAGAATATACTTCTCTTTGGACTAAGAGGAAGCAGATACACACAGTCAAATGTTCTGCAATTGCAGTGGGCCACCAGTGAAGCTTGTGATGTTGGAGGCTATTGAATCTAAGCCTCCTAAAGCTCATCTCACCAATCTAGCTCTGCGTTTCATGCATTGTAATTAAGCATTTCTTTTTCTTGCTGGGTGGTCAAGGGCGAGTTGAAGCAAGACCTGTATAACAAAACATTCATTTTTTTTTTTTTTTTGTATCTTCCAGGATATAAGAGAACCTGTGCTGTAATATCCTATAACTCAGAGGTGTCCCAAATTTCCTGGTCAAGGAGATTATGGGACCTCAGAGGAAAGGGATGAATGAACTGTAGTGCGTCTAAGGAGAGTCACCCAGAGAAAAACATTCTCTCAGGCTTTCATAGAAAGCAAATGGCCAAGCAATGGCCGTGACTCGTCCCGAAAGCTGACACTAACAACAGCTCTACAAAGTACTGCCTATGGTCCCAAACTTGATCCTGAGGGGATTTGACCCTGGAAGGCCCTAATGTTTTTAAAAGGACTACAGAAAAATAAAGGGAGACATTGCACTTCTCTTGCTTAGAAGCTACAGTGCCCCACATTTACTGACCTCCTCTGTAAATGTGAAGTGACCGCCAGTAGCCGGCAGATATATTCATGAAAACAAACTCACTTGATCTGTCCCTGTCGGGTAAAGTGGAATTTTCACAGTGACTAAGAGAACTGCTCTCAAGAGGAAAATGTGGCAATGAAGATCGCCTTCTTAAAACATTTGTTTGGAAATGTTTATGTGATATATTTATTCGATTCACTAGCCAAACAGGGCTAATTCTAGCCATTAAAACTCAGACCAAGTATCCTACATTTAGACTTTTTCCTCTAACGATCGTATAAGTTCATTAATTCTTTCCTGGATTTCTTCCCTTTCATTTCCTGCATATGAGCTAATGTTGCGTCTGTCTGTCTGTCTGTCTGTCTGTCTGTCTGTCTGTCTGTCTCTGCCTGTCTGTCTCTCTCTATCTCTTTTACACACACACACACACACACACATACACTTGCACATGCACACACACAAATAGGAGAATTATTTGTAAGTAAATCTGTTTGCATAGATTGAACGTTTGTTGAGGTTAGGCCCAAGGAAATTGTCCTACTAGGATAAAAACTATGGCTAAGAGATGTTTTAACTAAAATGCGTCCTTTGGCAGATGCAGGGACCAGGGTTCAAGCCACGGCATGCTGTGCAGGCCCCACCCCCAGGGCACTCTGAGGCACTGATTGAGACGGGGCATGGTGGCGAGCCCTTATAATCCCAGCACTTGGGAGACTGAAAACAGGAGTATTACTACAAGTCCAATCTGTGTAGAGGGACGCTGTAGGCCCTGTACTAAAATACAAAAAAAAAAAAAAAAAAAAAAAAAAAAAAAAAAAAAAAAAAAAAAAAAAAAAAAAAAAAAAAAAAAAAAAAAAAAAAAAAAAAAAAAAAAAAAAAAAAGAGAGAGAGAGAGAGATAGAGATGCTTATATATATATATTGGTCATTAGACTAAAAAAATAGCAAAAGGACAAATAGACTAAGTAAACTGGCTAATAATAATAATGATGATAACAATAAATTATTATTATTATACACCTAACACTTATAGTAGTGTTCTGTACTATGGCAGGCACTGATCATAGTACTTTGAACATGCAGTGGTTTCTTGGTTCATAAACTTCAATTGTTTTATGATTTGGGGGAAGAGGTTCACAATTGTTTGTATAGTGAAGATGACTTCAGTTGTGTTCTCACTTGATTTGAGATTTTGAGAGGGTTCAAAATTTTGTCAAATGCTTTCACCAAATATGCGTTGTTAAGGGCATTCCTGGCGAGTGCAAGGGCCTGAGTTCAACCCCTTGTCCCACCCCCCAATAAAAAATACTGATTCTTAACACAATATTATTAGTTAAACAGTTAACAATTAGTACTAATTATATATTTATGCATTAATGTATAGAGACATTACTATCTTTATTTTAGCACTGAGAAAAATGAAGACCATATCCAATAGAGAATTGTGTTTTGTCCATCAATTTCTATCTCAAAAAAAAAAAAAATGTGCTTGATAATTTACCACAGAGCAGAAGCCGGCCTTTAGGTGAGGAACCTGGCACTGTGTAAACCAAGCCGCAAAGCTGAGACTCTGGTTCGCTGCTGTTTTTCTTCCTTTTCACAGTGCCCTCCTAGACACGAGTCTCAGAAATGCCCCTGCTGGAGGCAACTGGTGAGAAAGCAAAGGCCGGCAGTCTTCCTTCTCGTGCTCAGTAGGCACTGTGCACTGTTATGTGATCACTATCTGTGTTGTTTTCTTAAACATAAAATGATGATAACAACACTGTGGAGGAGGGGCACTCTGTGTAGGCACCACGGTGCCCATCCAGGCGTTGTGCAAATGCATTCCGAGGAAAGGGAGCAAGTGGCAGTTTAATAGCATGGAGCCCAAGAACCGGAACTTCCTCAGGCCTGTTCCTTCCTTACAACTCTCACCTGCGCAAGTGATTTACCTTCTCCTTCCACTCGTTAGATGCAGGTGACAGTGTTCATCTGCCAGAGATGCAGCCACTGAAAGATGTATTGCCGAACACCTGTTGAGCCATCTACCCAGAACTCCAATAGAATCAGCCCTCTTCCTGCTCATTTCTGTCTGCATGACTTGCCATAATATTATCTTTCATGAATATTCAAGAATATTCATATTCTTCACTTCATCAGTCCTTGCGAAAAGAAGGACTCATTGAAGCTTGTGCTGAAAACGTCAGCCCAAAGCCAAGCACTATTAAGAGTATCTGGAGACTTTCCAAAAAAAAAAAATGTCTCAGTGGTACCAAAGCAAACCATGGTAGCACCCAGTGCCAGAAGATTTCCTGGAGCTGCAGCAGGTGATAGGAAAGGGTCACAGACCCATGCCTGACAGTCTGCCCTCCCGACTCCGTACTTTAGCTTTAAGGTTGACCTTTGTGCTTGATGAGGATGTTGTACCAAGACAGAAGATGTGGCTGAAAGACGGCACGATGCCCCACAGCTACGGGAACCTGAGAGGCAGGAGAAAGGACTGGAACACTCAAAACATGAATGATACTGCTGGACCGTCCCCAGGATGCAGAGAGGCTAGAACTTGCTGCACCAACAGAATTTAGCAAAAGTGTACAACCCAGGGGCACACTTGGATAGCAGAGGTCAAAACTCGCACTAAATTATAGGCACTTTCCGAGCACTTCCACTCCCATCAGACCTGATTACCAAGATATATAGACACACTGCACGCACACAAATACCTTGATAAGTTACTACAAAAAGCAGAAAAATGCCTGACAGCTTAATGAGATTTGGGTGAAAGAAAATTCTGTGCCTTAATGTTCTCCAGGCATAAGAAATAATTTATCAAACATTTCTGAGACTCATTCAGCTTGGCTGCATTTCTTAAAATATTTTCGTAAACTTTGAAGAACAGATACCATTCTTTTATGTTAAAAAGGTTGTGTCCTGATGGACCGCCCACGTTGCCTTCCCTGATTGCCGATCTCAGCATCCTTGCGTCTGACCCTTATTGGTGATTTGCTAGCCTCACTCAGTGCAGGTGATGGTGCTTTCCCTACGGGGTTGCCTCATGGTGAATTGAGAGGACGGCAGGTGTCCGTAGACTAGTTGTTGTAGGATGTCCCATGCAAAAGCATCAGAGGAACTATGGAGTAAGGGTTTCGTGAGTAACATCAGGGGAAGAATGTCTTCACAGCGATATGGCGAAAGCAGAAAGAAGCCCTAGTCACAGACTTAACAAATGAATTGACAGGGGAGCCACTGGGAGCTGAGAGGTAGACAACTTGCTGGTGCCTGTAGAGCGCCTTGTGTGATGCCCGACAATCATGGCTGGGACCTGAAGGTGAAGGTGCTGGCTGGGCCAGGCGTTCCCAGGTGCAACTGACCAACTCCACAACAGTGCCAGAGCGGAAAAGGCAGATCGCCAAGGAGACTGGAGTGCCTGCCTTTCAGCAGCGCCTAGCCATTCAGCCAAGTAACAGGGTGCTGCAGGGTGGGTTCACCCTCACACAGCAGGGCTTGGCCCCTGGCAGCGTGGTCCTGCTGCTGATGGAGGACCGCGAAAACCTCTTCAGCATCCTTGTGAAGAATGACAAGGGCGTAACCATTTGTATGAGGTTCAGCTGATACAGTGGCGGCGCTTAAGAAACAGGTGTCCCAGCGAGAGGGGGCACGGGAAGATATGTCCTACCTGAGCTTTGAGGGGAGGCCTATGGAAGGTGGGCACATGCTGGGCGACTATGGTCTCAGGTCCCAGTGCACCGTGTTTATGCATCTGGACCTTCGGGTGGCAGGGGAGGGCGCCCTGCTGGAATGAAGCTTTGGTAATAAAGATGGATACAGAGAGAGAGAGAGAGAGAGAGAGAGAGAGAGAGAGAGAGAGAGAGAGAGAGAGAAGATCAATTGACAAGTGACTTTAGCCAGAAGGAGCCTGAGACCTCATAGTAGATCACCGCTAATACTGAGATTCTAGGCTTCTGAAAGAAAGGAAGAAAATGTCCCACGAAATGATGAACAAAGTGGGTTATTCCCTGCTATAAACTGAAGAGATACAAAGAAAACTTAGGCACGCCACTAGGGGACGTCCTCTTGAAAGACCTCTTTCCCTTATGGTGGAAGATCTGACCACATGACTGTGTGAAATAAACATTAAGACAGTCTTCGTTTCAGAGGCGAAGAGGGAACACAGGCTCAAGAATAACGCAGGATCACTCGGAAAGTGCAGAGAAACCCAGGACAGATCACGGCTCCGTGCCTTGGAATCTTCCTGCTCATTTCTCCTGGAGAGATTTTGAAGCCAGGACTTCAATAAACATTAGGACACGCTGGACAACGGAGAGCACAGAGACTGTTCAGAGACAGCTTCGAAGCTCTGAGCAATGCTTCACAGGAGAACAAAGAAGATGTAAGCAGAAACAGTAAAGACCAGAACCAGAGAAGGACTTCTTTTGTGTGGAATTTGTTAGTAGTTCAGGTAATTATGTGTGAAGATGATCATGGTCCTTGAGGAAACAAACTCTGAGAAGCAATTATAGAGGGATAGCCAATGCGTAAAGCTAAGTGGACGGCTGCTCAAAAGAGCTTCTGTGTGTTGGCTGATGTCAGATTTAAGAATGAGGCACTTGAGCAGAGAAACTGAGGCACAGAATGCTCAGATGAGTGTTCTGAAGCTTTGCAGTTCATCAGTGAAAACATGAATATTCAACTCAGGAGTTTGGTTCCAAAGCCCACACTTTAGGGTTTGTGCTGGAGAGAAAGAGATTTGCAGACTCTGCAGAGGCAGCTCGTGCTGCACAGCTCTTGGGCACTGGTGGAGCCCTGGGAAGTTAGTGTAAGGCTTCTCAGGAAAGGCGAAGCTTAAACAAGACAATTAATAAACTGCTTTTTACATATTGGAATGTGATCTTGTTTAGGCACTGCCTTGTTTTCTCATACAAAAACAAGACGAAGAGAAGGAAAAATGAGAACTTGCTATACAAAAATATGTGGTAGCTTAGGTTCTAGGGGGTCAGCTTAACTTTACTGATTTTTACCCAACCAGGAATGGCTAGATTCCTTGGACTCAGGAGCCAGTGAGGTCAGTAGGGGACCATAGTACCTTGTGTGTTTGTTGAACCTTTGTAACAGTTTTCTGGCTGCACACACAAGAATTTTAATGGATGACAGCAAAGCCACACACAAAGCTGTAAACGTGGTTATGTTTGAAGAAATAGATAAAACCGAGGACATGGAGAGGATGTCAGTTTCATTGGCTATAATTTAGCCCAGGACGATGAGCAATGAGATTCCTGCTGATATTTGCAGAAGACGGTACATGGGGAAAGTTGGTGTAGCAATATGAAGCAGTAACTTACATAGGGAGACTTTTATTGAAGCAGCAGAGTAGAGATGAGGCTTCTTGAATGCACTGGACAATGCATCCTTGGGCCGTGCAACTTGGACTAGGAGTTGATTTATTGGTCCTATAAGGGTCTATGGGATAAAGGAAGCGAGACATGAGGAGAGTGACAGTCCCACGTTCTGCAGCACATGGAGCAGGTTGGCTGTGTGCCAAGGGTCTTGGGGTTTCCTGGGCCAAGATCTGGTGGCGACTAGTCACAGGAGGCTTCAGAACACTGAAAATCTGACTCATCTGAATCAGGAAACTTTGCAGGTGGAAATAAGAAGCTTCCTTTTGAATACTGAGTACGGAACAAGGGGTGCAAAGTATCTCAACGCTATATTACAAAGCCAACAATGTTCGGCTAAATACAATGCTAATAGAGTGAAGTTTCAATAAAATTTGCAATTAATTTTATGCTCCTTAAAATGTGATATGTGGTAACTAAGAGATATAAGATTTTCCTACTGTCTCAGTTCCTTTTCTATCATCCCTGAGACAAAATACGCAACATCCGAGGTTAAAGTAGGAGAGGTTTATTTGGCTCATAGCTTATGGAAACTCCAGCCCATAATCAGCTGGACCTAAGACAGAATGGCACACGGCAGAAGGGCATGGATATGCATGATGGTGGAAACGCTGAAAGCAAGACAGGAGAGGCTGGGTTAGCCTCTGTTCTCTTTTGCACGGTATGCAGGCCACCTGCCCTAAGGTGGAGGCAGCTGCACTCACGATCAGGTTTTTCTTTTTTATTATTACTTTTAGTGAGAAATAACAATGTGATAGCTTCAAAACTCATTAGTGGTACATTCCCAATAATTGATACAATGCATATTGTTATCCTCGTAGAAGTTATACAGAGCACAGGGTGTAGACATGGTAATTTTTCTAAGGTTTTTCTTTTGTTTGGTTTTGCTTTTAACTGTTGTTTAAAAGAGAATAAAAATCATAGAAGATATTAGAAATGATAGACAATTTCAACAACAAGAACAAAAGACAAGGTGGTAAGTATTTAACAGTGGTTGCTATATTGCAGAATGTACTTGCCCGATTACCAGATATCAGCATGTAAAATTGATCCAAATAAAAATTCTGAGCATTAACTGATCCTTTTCATAAAGTGATAGACATTAGTAGTACAATCATCTGAGGTATCCTGGGTGCTCACATGCCTAATCCCAGCATCAGATCATGAATCAATCCCACACTCCAGTTCGGCCACCTCCACAAACCCCCTCACACACATGATCGCCTGAGCCCTTGGAGGACATCCACTCACAATTCACAGCACATGTGAATCACAAGTGTGGCTATAAGGGGCTGGCCAAATAGCTCAGACAACTAAAACACCTGCTTAGGCAAGCTTAAGCCCATAGAGGGACCTGGTTCAAATCCTGGCACTACATGCTGCACTGCCCCCTACCAGGGCGGGCTAAGTAGGCCACAATGTCCGGGCCTAGTGGCACGTTCCTATAATCCCAACACTGGGAAAGCTGGAAACAAGAGGAGAATAGTTGAGTGCTGAGACCCTGTAACAACCAAATACATTAAAAAAAAAAAAAAAATGTGTCTGCGGTGGCACTTCTATTCGGCAGCATAGGTTTGAGCCCTTCCAGGGCGGGCGGGAGAGGAGGATTCACACAGGTGGCGATAGCTGCTGTCCTGATTGGCTGCGCAGGCCCAAAGTGGGTAAGTCAGGCCAGGAGGCTCATGGGACTTGAAGGTTGCCTGGTAACTAGGTTCCCTGGCTGCAAAAGATGCATCCTGGGAAAGTAACATAAGGAATGCTTTACATGTGTGGGACAAAAAGTCTTTCGCATCTAGCTTGAGGAAGGCAAGGAAGTCAAAAGGTGGCTTTGCGGATGCCAGAGGGTCAGCTGCCTCTGAGAAACCAGCAGGCAGCTTAAAGGTCAAGAAGCAGACCAGACGCTGATGCCAGCCAACAGGCTCAGAAAGGTCTCTCTGTAGCTCCTCGCTCCCTAAAAGGGCATCTAACCCATCACTGCCTGGACTTCCTCCCCTGGTAAGTGTTTCTTAATTTCACTGCGCTTCATGTTTGTCCTGAACCTACAGAGACATTTTGCCTGAGGTTTAGCAAGGCTTTTAAGGGCAGCGTGGTATTGCTCCAGACACAGGAACCTCCCAAATGTTCCTTGCATGCTAAAGCCTCAGCAACAACAGGGAGCACGCATCTTCTTCTCTGTCAGCCTGGCATCAAACATGGTACCTTGAACATGGCAGAGATCTGAGAGTTGTCTGGTGACAGAATTTGTGACCACAAGCACAAAGGGGTGCTCTAAAAGCTAAAGTCAATTCAGTTCCCGACTGCTATCAGGAGTACTTTGAAAAACAGAAAAGAAAAATTAGGGCCTGGGGACTTAGCTTGGCAATCAGAGTGCCTGCTTGGCAAGCACAGGTCTGATCCTCAGAACTGCATGACAGTGCCCCTGGAGCCTAGGCCCGCCACGCCAGCCACACATGTTCGTGATCTCGGTGCTGGAGAGGCTGACACAGGAGAATCTCTAGGAATCCAAGAGATTGTGCGTTGTGAGACCCTGTACCAAATAATCACGTAAATAAATGAATAAGTATTGGAAAAACCGGGGCCAGTGAGATAGCTCAGTGGTCTGAAGCGCCTCCTTAGGTAAACTTCGTCAGGTGCAGGGAACTGTTGTGGTTCCATCCCCAACACCACATACTGTGCCAGCCCTTCCCTCCGGCAGATTGAGCTGGCCAAAATAATAATAATAATAATAATAACAACAACAACAATAATACCAATAACAATAATAACAATAATAATAATATCATGTACTGAAGTGAATATTGCATCTTTTAGAAGTAGTGGAAGAAATGAGTCTAATAAATTTTACCAGCAGTAGAGAGAAGCTCACGGTCCAGAGATACAGGCTGGATGTGTGTTATCTCATTGTATCTGTGCCAATGAACCACATGTGACCTATGAGGCCATCTCATCACACAGATGAAGATCATGGTGTCAAGGGGCCAGTGAATCAGCTAAAGCAGTTAGGAAGGGTGGAGCTGGATTTGACCGTAGACAGCCTGACTCCGGCAGCTGTCCTCCAAGTCTCTGTGCAGTAATTATATTCCAATTAGTAGCACCCATAAACTGTAATATGATACACAATGTCTCCTATGATGTCTTCACTCTTTGTGAGCGTTAGTGGTTGTGTACGTAGCTACACAGAAATCACATCAGTGCAATGGAAGGCACGCCTGGCTTTGTTTTGGTTGATTTCCAGGCAACTATATGTTCGATTGTGTTAAGTAGTCCAAGCGTCTTCTTCTTTAAATAATATATTTAATAATAGTAAAATCAGATACAGTCACTTTCTTTGGAAAGTGATTGTGAGACTGATCTTCTGCATTATTAGATGTACCGTACTACCACCACCGTGTACAAACACAGCCACATCTGCTTGCACCTAAGCTTGCTCAAGATGATGGAATTTACACATCCGGTAAGTCATTTGAAAAGTAGCATAGCTGTACAAATTTCAGAAAAGTAAGGATACCAGGTTCTGGGGTTGCATTCCACTTTGTTTCCATTATGCATACTGCTATTTCTTGATTTTATACTGCACGCACAGAAACACAAGATGTGACTCCTGAAATAGCAGTCAGGAAGAACACTTAAGCAAATTAGAGTAATTCCACGTGAGGGTCCCTGACAGACTATTGAAATTATAGGTACAGAATAATTACTGATAAGTACAAAGAAGCCTTGATTAAAGGTTAAGTGAAAATATACGACATGACTATATTTCAAAGAGAATATCTTGAAAATGTCTATTCAATATAGCAGCATAATGGAGAAGGAAGGATATACAGCAAAATATTAGCATTGTATTGCATGGAAGCATAAAAGCATAATGTATTGTGTGCGGAAGGAGGATTAGACATTCTATCTATCTATCTATCTATCTATCTATCTATCTATAAATAGTAAGTACAAAGAAGCCATGATTAAAGGTTAAGTGACACATGAATATAGATTATAGGTATAGATGTGTAAGCTTTCCAATTTTTCTAAACCATATATGTGTATATAGATAGATGGATGGATAGATAGATAGATAGATAGATAGGTAGATAGATAGATAGATATATGGTTTGTAATGTCTCCAAACACTAAGCACGCGCCTGCCTAGGCATGCGTCACTGGCCCCACCTCCAGGCACGCTGAACCAGCAACTGAGTCCAGCCATAGTGCACACCTGAAATCCCAGCACTGGTGAGGCTGAAAACAGGAGAATCACTATGAGTCTGAGCCACACAAAGAGATCCTTCAAAAAATACAGAAAAATACAAAGCAAAATAAGAATATGTTTGTATATATACATGTATGCATAATCCGTACATATGTACTGTTGCTCCAAAGAAGCGGTATTTTATTTATTTATTTATTTATTTATTTATTTATTTATTTATTCATTCATTCATTCATTCATTCACTCATTCATTCACTTACTTGGTACAGGGTCTCATTATGCAGCTACGCAGCTCGGACTCATGTTTTATCCTCCCCAGAGCTGGGATTACGGGCATGCATCACCACGCCCAGTTTTGGTGTCCAGCGTGGCCCCTGTTTTGGCACTGGCATAGTGTGCAGTACTGGGGGTCAAACAGCTCCTTGCACTTGCCAGGATGGCACTTAGACTGCTGAGCTATCTCCCCAGCCCAGAAGTGTCATTTGTACTAGAGTTAAATAAGAAAAAGAAGTCCAATTGTTGAAAAAGAATTCTGGATGGAGGAGCAGTACACTGGGAGGCTTTGCTGAAACAAGATGGTATATTCTTGGGGTTTACAGATGATCCAGCGATTGCTATGCAGAGACTGAAAATGTGGAGCAACCTGAGACCACAGAGCAATGTGGGGTCCAAACTGTGAGAGGCCAGAAAATGTCATCAAATGGGGCATTTGCGGATTCATGTGCTATTTCTGGTATTACTATTTAGCATAAACTTCTCAAAGTACAAAATATGGGAACTGCCAGCAGTTAATTTGGCCATTGCTTTGTTTCAATTGCTTTTTATGTGAAATTCCCTAGAGAGGCATAACCATTTATCTGATACTCTAAGCTTATCTTGAGATCTAGGCCCAGGAATACAATGCTGAGAAATCCAAACTCCAGGGAAGACAGAAATGGCTGTTACCCTCCATATAAGATATCCTAACATACGTGTAAGGATACAGATAACATATGAAGCCTGGGGGGGAGTCCTGAAGCCAACACACAGAGAGAGTAGGACTAGTCATTGTTGACCTTTGGGCAAAGTGCAAAGAAGAGTTGGTACCCACGTCCAGAGAGAGTGGTATGAGTATGTAAAGATGGCAAAACCCAAACGAGCAGCTTCTTAAAACACAGAGAAAGAGCTCCCACGGCTAGGACGCTGATCAGGAAACAGGAAAAATACAGCTGGCTGGTGCGGGCATGGAACCAGAGTCAGGTGCTAGGGACACTTGCTTTATGCACATAGCCACGTGCAGAAAGGGCACAGGATGTGAGCCAATGGGAAGCAAAGAGGAACTTGTGCTGCAGTAGACCTGAGTGCATAGTTCATGTGGTCAGGGCGGAAGAGGTCGTGAAGATCAGGTCAGGGCTATTTTGCATGTCTAGATGCCAGGAAGACCTTCCTTTACAGTTGCAGGTAACGGACGCTCAATAAATATTCATTGATTTTGAATTGACCGAAAAGGCCCCGAGTAGAGAGGCAGCACTTCCTCAAGGTTTCACACTTGATTTCCAAAACACCCCAATGTGTCTCTGAGGTCATCGCAGAGAATGAGGGGAATGAAGAGGACAGAGCTCCGATCCCCTCCCCTGTCAAGCCCAGACTACTCTGCCGAGTTGTGAGCTGCACGTGAAGGACGCAGGGAAGACTTGAGAGTAGGGGGCTGATGGCAAGAAGGCTTTGCAACCCATTGCTTCAACAAGGGAAGTACCAACTGCTTGTTCCCTTGTTAGCCGATTTAAACCAATGCATTTGAAAGCCAACAAGAAGAAAACAGGAACTTAGGTACCTTGGATGTGGCCAAGATGTAGATAAAGCTTGTCCTAAGAAAAGGCCAGGTCCTCTGGCCGCAAGTACTTTAACCTCCCATCAGGTCAGCATGGGTCTGCTGTAGTGTGGGAGCCCTCATGGTGGGAGTGGCCAACGTGGCATAGCCAAAGCTGTCACTCTCGCTTTCTCCTCTTGGCTCTTCCAGGATGTGGAATTTCGGGGACACCTCAGTCTTCCTCCCCCTCCGAGCCAATCCAATTCCTTCTGGACAGTTTCTGGGCTGAACTAAGTTTGATTGTCGGCTTGGGTAGGAATCTTAGAAGGAGCAATTCCTGGGACCAGCCCTATATGTGCTTCATTTTCCCTGCTTGAGACTCTATGATGCTTCCCATAAGAACTTGGGGAGAAACTGAAAAATCTGTCTGAATTTTTTCAAGGGGTTAAAATGGAGAAAAGGTGTGTCGAGCTTTCCATGGAGCAGATGATATCCTTTGGCTCTTGGATGACTTTAATTGGTGAAAACCTTTCTTTAGTTATAACCTCGCTATGCGCCCGATTCACAAGCATGATCATAAAATGAAACAAATCTGCCATCCTTATTTTGGCAAACTTCCTTCGTGTGTGTGTGTGTGAGTGTGTGTGTGTGTGTGTGTGTGTGTGTGTGTGTGTTTTCATTCTGAATGTAATAACAGTTCTGAATTTTGATTTTCATTTTATATTTAAGAGACAAATAAATTGTCAGATCGCACCTCATCATCCTTCTCTCCCATCTTCTTAGAAATATAAAGCGCTTGAGGGGGTAGTGCTATTATTTTAAACTAGAAAATACATGCCAGATGTCTCTTAGAAGAAGCTGTCCCGCCCAAGGATATGTGCCTTAGTCATTAGGACGTGTTCTAAATATTACTGCAGAGTCCTTGGAATGATGGGTCTGAACCCTCACGTATACTTAACTGCCGGCATGGGGCTTTGTCTCTGCGTCTTGTGCTCCCATTTCCATTGATGCAAAGGAGGCACTGATTAGATAACACTCCATTATTAGAGAACCAGGCACGAGTCAGAGGAGGCAGGGGCCCGCCTTCTCACCCAGAGATGATGTCAGTCCTGCCTGGTGAGGGTCCCCGGCCTCCCTGCGCTTTGCTTTTGGCATTCTCCAGCACACTCTATAAACATGTCCGAACCTGTAATACTCAGTCTGTTTATTCAAACTATACTGTTCAGAGTGAAGGAAACTGTAGCTAGACCCTAGAGAGGACCACAGGGAGGGCGAGAGAGGCGAACAAGGCAAAATGGAGAAAACAGGAAACAGGCAGAGAAGCCTAGAGCAGCTCTGCATCAGGAAACAGGGTTTTCACATGCGCTAATCTCCACTGCACAGCTGTTTTGCTGTGCAGTTTGTCCAAACTCTGCGGCCTCTGCCGACCCATGGTCTCCTTTTGAAATAAGAGCTCCTCTTCAGTTTCAGCAGGAGCGAGCACTCTTCGCTTCTGCACTGGCGTGGCTGCTCTGGCTCCTTCCCAGGCCACTTTTCTACCTGTCCGTGCTGCCTCATATGTCCTAGCCTCCCTAAATAAAACCGTATGTCCCAGCCCCTTATTCACTATCTTTGTTTCCTGCATAGCGCTGACTAGCTTCATTATTATTATTTCCATCAATAACTTCCTATTATTTTGCTTGCTTATGGCCTCTGTCATAACAACAGATTTTATGTGCACCCTGAGAGTGGAAACGTTTCTCTTCTGTCACTGTCCTATAACAGGTATTTAGTATGTATAAGGCAGACAATAAACGCCCAACAGTTATTTTTTTTAATTACATCATTGACTAACTCAATGAATATGTCTACCAGGCAGTGAAGATGGCATGTGAAATGCAAGAGAAGGTAGTACAGCTTTCTTTGGCCTTGACTATTTATCTAGGGTATAAGAATTTTGAAAAATACGTCATCAACCACAAAGCTATGTAGAGATCTGCTGGTCTCATTGCAAACGGTTCCACCCGGGGAGAAACGCGGCGGCACGGATGAGACGGATAGACAAGAAGATGAAAAGATGCGCTAGGTGGTCGTCAGCCTGTCTGATGGACAAGACTGACTCAATGCCCGCAAAATTGATCCTTTATTTATACTTTTGTGAAATGTGTATCACATGAAACAAGGTGGCCTAGTGACTAATAGCTGGCCTGAACCAGACAGGATGTTTTTCTCAGCACTGCGGTAGACTGTTTGCTTTAGGCACTGAGGTCCAGTCCTACCTACAGACACTTGATCAATTAATTCCCTGGCTTTCCATGGCTCCCAGCAAAGCTAAAGCCATGGCAACTGATACGTAAGATAGTCAGAAAGTCCGAGATTGTCTTTCAAAGAATATCTACTGTATTGATCCCTTAGGATGTTTTTTCTTTTTTTTAACATTGTATTTTTGAATTTTAAGAAAATGGAGTCTTTTAGCTGCTTTTAATGTCATTCCTAAAATATCCACTAAGTGGAAGGTGTTGTACCCCTATAAATGAAGTGCCATATTGAATGGTCATGCATGCTAAAGCCCACTCCTCTCCTTTCCTCTCCAGACACATCCTTGAGCAAGAGTTCATGATGCTTACAGAATAACCCAACTCTTCCAATTCACCAGTGATGGTGGGGCTTGCTATCATCATAAAATGGAAAATGGAAATGGAAAATAAAATGGAAATGGTGCCTGAGCCAACAGGAAATTTGAAAAGGAAATGTGATAGGAGAAATTATTTTGAAAGGTGAAATGAAGAAGGAAAACGTCAGAAGAAGAATAGAAACTGGTGATGAAGCCTGTCCTACTTCTCTCGATGTCTTGGCCCTGGGAGGAGAACTTGATGGAAGCCCCATGGGTTCTGTGACATTTAAAGTGGCTTCTAGAAAGTCCAGCGTCTAGGAGCAGTCTCGCAGTGCCATCAGCGTGTGGAATTCTGGTTCTTACTTTCCTCACAGGAAAAGGGAAGGGGCAAGCTCTCCTCTGAAGGGCGTCAGTAAGATGAAATGGGTCAGACACACAAATGCGCTGTGCCTGGCTCAGCTAGATGTCCACTTTCCCGGCATCTACCAAATTCCTGGTTACAGAATAAAGCCAGGTCATGAATCCGCCTTAACGCAGAGACCAAAAGGCAAGCACTAATAATGTGAACGATGACGCCGTGTTTCAAAATTCAAAAATCAGGGGCTAG
>PVJA010045881.1:0-15432 GCA_004027025.1 Myocastor coypus | reverse complement strand
AATGTGATATAGGCAGTTACACAATTTTGACACAGATATTTGGAAATTCAAGGAAATACAAAATTGTAGCCTGTCAAGAATATGGTTTTTGGCCCAGTCTCTTATTTTCAAGTACTATTCTTGAGAGAATGACAGTAACTGAGTTTACACCAGGAGCAGTACATATCAAAAAGACAAGAGTGACATGTATTCCAAACATGGATTTAGTGTTACGTTGTGCTATAGTCAATATGCTGAACCTTTTGAAGCTTCTTGAGACCAATATCTGATTCATCCTGTGTACATAAGTGTATGGTTTTGCTATTGATATGTTTTCTGCTTCGTCTGCTTCCAGTCACTTCGTTGTTTAATCCATAACACATTCAGCTGTGTTATGCCCTTAAGTTCTTGTTTTCTTCTTTAAAGTTCTTATATTAGGGAGACT
The DNA here is from genome assembly GCA_004027025.1 of Myocastor coypus. NCBI lineage: Eukaryota > Metazoa > Chordata > Mammalia > Rodentia > Myocastoridae > Myocastor > Myocastor coypus. The sequence goes on along the minus strand of PVJA010045881.1, from coordinate 15,008 downwards.
ATACGATATTTATACATATAGGTCTGGTTTATTTCACTAATGATTATATGTTCAATATACATCCATTTATATATGAAGTCTTCAAACTTATCATTCAGAGGATGAGTAGTATTCCATTGTATAAAAATACCACATTTTTTTTTAACCATTCTTCAAATGATGGACATTTTGGTTGTTTCCAAGATTTGGCTATTACAAATGGGACTGCTATAAACACAGGTGCACAGATATCGCTATGGTATGAAGTTTTCAGTTCTTCTGGGAAAATTCCCAGTAGGGGGATAGCTGGATTGAACAGAACTTCCAATTTTAGTTTTGTAAGGATCCTCCACACTGCTTTCCATAAAGGCTGCACCAATCTGCATTCCCACCAGCAGTGGAGAAGGGTTCCTTTTTCCCCACAGCCTCTCCAGCCCTTGTTGCTAGTTGATTTCTTTATGATAGCCAACCTTACTGGGGAGAGGTGATATCTAAGTGTTGTTTCGATTTGCATTTCACGAATAGCTAGCGATGGGGAGCATTTCTTCATGTATTTATAGGCTTGCTGTATTTCTTTCTCTGAGAAGTGAGTGTTCATCTCAGATGCCCATTTCTGGATTGGGTCTTGGAATTTTGGGACCCTAATGGTTTTTAGTTCTTTGTAGCTTCTAGATAGAAGACCTTTGTCTGAGTACTTGTTAGTTATAATCTTTTCGAAATTTGTGGGTCATCTTTTCGCTTTGTTAGTGATTTCCCTTGACATGCAGAAACTTCTTAGCCGAAGGAGGTCCCAATTGCTGATGCTTTGAAGTGTTAAACGTGCAATTTGATTTTGTCCATGAACTCTTTGCCTATTCCGATGTCTTCAAGATTTCCTCCCAATTTCTCTTCCAGGAGATTTAATGTTTCACTTTTAATATTTAGATCTTTAATACATTTCGACTTTATTTTCGTGCATGGTGATAAACTAGGGCCAAGATTTAGTTTTCGGCATGTAGAGAGCCAATTTTTCCAGCACCATTTGTTAAAGAGGCTGTCTTTCTTCCAGTACACATATTTGGCCGCTTTGTCAAAAATAAGGTGGCTGAGTGTGTTTGTATTTGTATTTGCTTTTGCATCCTCTAGTCTATTACATTGATCTTCAGGTCTATTCTTTTGCCAATACCATGCTGATTTTATTAATGTAGCTTTGTAGTATGACTTTAGGTCAGGAATTGTAATGCCTCCTGCTGTACCTTTAGTGTCTTCTGTATTTGGTTTGGGTGGGAACGGGCCCTGAGATTGCCTCCTACTCCTTGTTGTTATCATTTTGTATGTAAGCGACCTCTGCACTTTGGTGGTGTTATGCTGTGTCTATGGGCGTTTGGTCTGGAGACTCCCAGCTGGTTCCTCTACAAAGGTTCCTGACTCTGTGTTGGAACTCTGGCTGCTAGCTTCTGTGAATCCTGGCTGATGTGGTCTGTAGGTGGAGGCGGAGCTTTGGGATTGAGTAGTCCTGGTAGGCTCATGGACCAGATGAGTTGCCAAAGGAGATGTTTGATGGGTTCGGTGCTGGAGCTTGGGCTGGAGGGGTTCAAAAAAAAAAAGGGGGGGGGGGGGGGGGGGGGAAGTTGGGCCAAAGATTCTGACCAAGCTGGCTGCGATTTGGTTCGGGGCTGGAACAGGAAGTTAGTCGCAGGAACACAGAGGCGGGGCAGGGGGGCCCAGGCAGCTTACCCGCGGCGGGTGCGCGGGCTCTGATACCGGCTGCGATTTGGGTCGGGGCTGGAACAGGAAGTTAGTCACAGGAATGCAGAGGCGGTGCAGAGGGGCGCAGGTAGGTTACCCGCGGCGGGCGCGCCGGCTCTTCTACTGGCTGCGATTCTGGTCGGGGCTGAAACCAAAAATGAGGATTATTATAAATTACAGAAAAAATTGATTCATTTTGTATATGTTCTCATTTCAAACTTGCTTATTTTAATAATTACATAAAATAACACATGCAGAGATTTAAAACAATGCTCTAAGGACACACAAAATAATAAGAAAGATTACAAACCCATCATATTAAGATGAAATTAGCAAAGATTTGCATAAGAATCAGAGAAAAGATGTTTCTGAACCTGCAATTTAAGCTATTAATCTCTCAACTTCATATATATATGTATATATGTATACATATATGATATTTCAACTACATATACATATATATACTTTATATACATATATATTCTTTTTACTACACATACATACGTATACTTCATATATATATATTCTTGTATCTACATATACATATACTTCATATATATTCTTTCAACTATATATACATATATACTTGAAAAATATATACATTCTTTCAACTACATATACATTTACATATACTTAATGTATATATATTCTTTCAACTATGTATACATATATATACTTCATACGTATATATTCTTTCAACTACATATACATATATATACTTTATATAGATATATATATATATTCTTTAAACTATATTACATTTACATATACTTTGTATATATATATATATATATATATATATATATATATTCTTTCAATTACACATACATATATCTAGAATGTACTCCACTACATATATATGTATATAAGTAATGCTTCTACTTTAGTGATTGGTATCTTACTGTGATAATTTTCATATTTCTACTTATTCTTAAATTAAATGTGTAGTTCTAAGGTCTTTCAATTAATACATGTAATTTTTCATTATTCATTTGGAAAGTTTCCAGGATTTATGAAAATCTAAAATTTCTTTCTTTTTTTTTGTCTTTAATGTATTTAGTGTAGTGTCCACGGGGTATCACTACAGAGTTTGGACTTGTAGTGATCCTCCTGTTTTGAGCCTTCCAGGCACTAGAATTACGCGTGCCTGCCACCACACCCAGTCTCCATCGGGGTCTCATTGCACCCCATGTTGGGGACAGGTCCAGCATGGCAACGTGAGGATTGAACCCTGATCCCTGAGCCTACCTGCATAGGCACATGAATCTGCTTAGCTCTGAGGCTGACCTTAAAATTTTTTCACCTGTAAAATAAGTGTAATAACACCTGATTCTTAGGGTTACAGTGAGATTGCGAGAAATACCTCTAAACCTTCTGAACCGGACAGAATACAGTATCTTGCATTAAATAAAAAATTAGAGCTATTATTTTATTATATTTGTAATTATTATAATTACATAAATATACATTTTAAACTATATTGCTGAACATTTAAAGAATTTAAATTATAGTGTATACTTTATGTAAATATGGGTTCAACAGTATTTGATGCATCTAGATAAATTTATGTGTGTTATTTCCTCATAGAAATTTATAGGTGATATTCCATTATGAAAGGTAATAGAAAAGTAACTTTAACACATTGAAAATACATTAATTGCATGTGTATTTCTGAAACTGGAGGCAAATCATTTTACAATTTGTTACTCTTAATCTGTGCAACATAGTATTCATTCTTCATTTTATTTTCTGTGGTTTCATCCACTTATAACTAACTATCTAAACTAGTAAATGCAAGGTCTTATGTATAAAAGAGGCACAAGTTTTAATTAATTTTTCACAGTATATTGTGACTTTCTATTTTATTAACTATTGTTTTCACCTTCTAGTGTGACTGATTTATGCATAGTCTTTGTCACAGCTATATATAGATAAGGAAAATATGTAGCATATAGCACCTGTGTGTTTAGGTTTTTCACTGTTGGCATTTGAATGTATTAAGTATTGACAAAGTGGTAAACTTTCACACAATCTTACTTCACTTAAGTTACAATAAAATCTGCTTTATTTTGAGAAGAAAATTGAATAATCATTGTTAAAATTTTAAACTCATTTTGCTCATGTAATTCAAAGAACCATTAATAGAGCTCCATAGTGCAAATGTGACATATTACGAAAAGATATCCTGATTCTTTTAAAATTGTTTTCTGGCATGGTGATTCTAGGATGCTTAGCCATAAGAGCAGACGGAGAGTGTACGAAATGCAAAATGTTAAATATTAAATCAAGGATTAAAATAGAATAAAGCCAACATATAGCATCTGCAATTACATTACTGTACTGCCAAATGACCTTGCAGTGCCCTAGAGCACATTATTTACTTTACATCCACAGGCTATACTGACCTGGGAAACAGGTAGCACTTCTTCCACTCCATGTAAAGATATTTCTGTAAGCAGTTTTAACTTTAGGTGGCCTGCAGTTATGTAGACGTATCAATCTTGTATATACTTGTTAAGGGAAAACATTAGGAAGAGGATTGGTGGAAAACATTAATCAGTTGAAATGCTAAGTACACATAATTATGTTAAAAGTTATTTGGAAACTCCTATTGTCTTACATTTTCTCAAATGAACACACTCACATTGAAGTTTTAACAGAAAGATATCAGATAATCAGGATGAGAAGAGCATGGAAGCAGAGCAGCTCAGTGAGAGGAACACAAAAGGACAGAATACCCTCTTTGCCACCTCACGCTGTCTGGCACAATGTTCACAACAGTTTCTGAAAATTTATGTATGCATAGTGGAAAACTGTTTTGCCATACACAAGTATAAATGTTTTTATTTTGTTCTTAACTTTGGGCTGAGATAATGACATTACACATAGAGTACTTAAGGCAGAGACAGACATGGTTTACCTGAGAGGTGTGATCAATCTCCCATGCCTAAATGACTGTCCTGTGGGTCTAGGCAATGTGTACAGGAACCCATTTGGATTTCTCTCTTATTGTGGGTGATGTTACCTTCACTTGTACGGATCAAAAATCCTCAACCTTTACAGGTTGGTACGTCAAAGAGTTTTCCTCGGTGTTTGGTTGGTGCCAGTTATACATCTTCAATATTTTTTCACCAGCTTTTCCCACAATCTTGCTTTTGACCTACGTTATTTTTCTGCTCATTGATGTTGATGATGGGTAATGTGAGAGGTGGCTCCCTGTCTTCCTGTATAGCCAGCAATGTGTGCGGTGCTTTGTTCATGACACTAGTCTTCCTGCAGCACCACAAGATCTCTTTTGTATCTGGCCCCAGACAGCATCTTGGTCCTCCTGGAGAGGTGAAGGTTTGATTTGCTCTCTCTTGCTTAATGGGAACTCCTGCTCACTGTGCACTGAGGATTGCTGTTTTTATGTATTTAGTACAGGGTCTACTGGGTCTCACTACGCAGATTGAATTCGTAGTGATCTTCCAGTTTTCAGCTTCCCAAATGCTGGATTACAGGTGCATATCACCACCCAAAGTCTCTGCTTCAGGTTTTTGCTGGAAGACTTATTGGCCTGCATTTTCAAGACTGCACACGCATGTGCTTACAACTAATGAAAGAAAATGTTCTTATTTATTGTCCTGTTCTCCATCTTTGGGATAAATACATTGTAAAAGTGTGTAGATAACAGCCTACAAATAAATCAAACTTATCTTATGTCTGTGGTTCTCAGTAATCTGTGTTCTTAGGCTAATACTTTTAGCTTTCATAATTATTTAAAATTATTTCGCTTTCACCGATTTTCTTCTGAAATATATTTTCTTTAGTTTCAATCTGATTGTCATGTGACTTCAGAGAATTCATGTTTAAAATGTGGAAAACAAGCAGGGCGTGGTGGCTCACGCCTGTAATCCCAGCACTCGGGAGGCTGAGGCAGGAGGATTGGTGCAAGTTCGAGACCAGCCTGGGCTGCAAAAGTGAGCTCAAGGCCAGCCTCAACTGCATAGTGAGACCCTGTCTCACAAAGACAAATAAAATAAAATAAAATAAAATAAAATAAAATAAAATAAAATAAAATAAAATAAAATAAAATGTGGAAAACATATATTGATATTATGATTTTATGGTTTTTTTTTCTCTTGTTGCCTGGGTAGAAGTGAAACCTATTTCATGCTTTTCCTTCCTAAATAGATGCAGAAGATCCTTTGTATGTACGTAACAACATCAGTATGGACTACTGTAATTACATGTATATGAAAGAGGCATAAATGCTAAGTGATACATAATTAATTTTAATCTACCATTTCTCATTTATTTGGCCTTGACAGAAAATTATGTAGGTGTACTAGTTCACACATGCAAAGATGAATTTTAAACAATCACAAACTTAATTTTAAAAGCAAGAAAAAATAACATGTGTATAAATCTGCTGAAGGTGTTAATAAAATAAAGTCAGAGGTTATTGTTCTCCAATTGACTGTTATGTTATTTAATCACGGATAAGAAAGCAACACCTCTTACTGAATTTGCTGTCATTAAACAACATGTTCCTGCACAGTCTCACCATTCATCCACATCAAATGGATAAAATGAAAAGATGTTATCCTTATACCAGGAGTTGCTGTTATTATTTTCCTGTGAGAATTACTCACAATTGTTAGGCTTACTGGGCAATTGCATCATCTCCTTCTTTGTTACTGCTGCTGTTGTTATTTTGCAGCTCCTGTGGCTCTTGGGTGTGGTTTGGATTGGTCAGGAGGCCTTGACCAAGAACTGATGGAGTGCAATGCAAGTGTCTTCCAAGTGAAATATCTTCTAATTCATGGGGTCCTTTTGTAATTTCTCTTAGTCATTTGAAAATTATTTCATGGAATCTTCACAAAATGTTGCTCTTCCTGGTTATCAGAATGAGATTCCACCTTCTGATTACCAACTAATGACTATTTCTGGCTCCAACGTGCTGAGCCCCTGGTCTGTTATTTATCATTTTACAGCACGACAGTTTGCTACTACGCAATCAGAAGTAAAATCCCGCCCTTCAGACTTTTACTTTAAGTCTGATTATGTCAGGCTTACTCAAGTTAACCTCTGAATGAACTAACTCAAAACAAACAGCTAGGGTTCTGAAAGCCTACAAAGAGACAAAGAAAGAAAGAAAGAAAGAAAGAAAGAAAGAAAGAAAGAAAGAAAGAAAGAAAGAAAGAAAGAAAGAAAGAAAGAAAGAAAGAAAAAGAAAGATCACTTTGTGTGGGAACATATTGCTGTCTCAATGTACTCTGGGTAGAAACTATAGTAGGAATGAAAAGGAGACAGAAATGAGACAAGAACTGGGTCAGCTGGAGGGCTGTTGCCTGACTGGGCAACAAGAGGGACATTTATGTATACTCATAAAGTTAGTATCTCCAGACACAAGTTTGCATAGCAATAGATAGCAAAAATGATCCAAGCAGGATATTTTCCCTCAAGAATAGGGTATCTTAAACACTTTAGGCACTGAGGTTCTGTCATACCTCCACACATATGACCCCTTTCCAGCTTCAGAGACTCCCAACAATTATGCCCATATGAAATGGAACCATAATATTAGTGATATTTCATCATAAACACAAATTTCACCTATCAAAGAACCAGTATTACACAGGGCTCACAGAGCAGAAAACAAACTATAAAGCTGTCTTCCAAAGCTGATTACCATAGAAACAATAGTTTTTCTGTGGGATAACACATGTAAAATAATTGAAAAATCTTTTAAAATATATTACCTTTATAAGGATTTTTTGTTACGTTTGCCATTTTTTTTTTAAAGGAGATAATGGTATGTGATGTGAAGTGACAGATACTTCTGAAAGGAATCTTCAAGACACGGAGTGTATCTTTTCAAAATTCTTATCCTTGCCCTACCGCAATCAAAAAGGTGCTATGAAGAGTCCCCTGTCCAAGGTGAAGATGACAGAGCCAAAACATTGCCAGACCTAATTAGAGCTGACTGCATGAACAGGCAATCATTTTTTAAATTATTATTTTAAAATTAATATTACATTGCTGTGATTTTAGATTACGTATTAGCATGTTAGCCTGAATTAATATTATTTTGAATTTAAAATAGAAAAACATTCACATTTTAGAGAATATATTATTCAAATTGTTTTTATCAAGCCATGAAATTACTACATAGACTGGAAAATAAAAGTCAAGGAAACTACACAAAGAAATCTGCAGGTTTTCCCCTTTTAATGATGACACTTCACTCAACCGTAACTCACCCATTTTCAGATTATGTGGAATGCTGCAAGCAGAAGAGAACTGTGTTTCTTTCTTTTTTTTTTCTCATTTTATATCCTGACTATAAATGTAGGAGATAAAATGTGTTAAGACAAAATTTAGATCTGCTTATTTTATGCAGTGGAATATTGTAATTTTATTCCAAAATTTTCAATAGGTGGGTAATTATGTAGCATTCAATATAATTGTATTAAAATAATGTCATATTCTAAGATTTATGGTCATATTCCAGGTGATTCTTTCAAACATTTGTACACTAATTATCAACTTCAAGTACTATATCAATTGCCCTTTCATTGTCAATTATCAGAGACTATCTCTATGTAAAAAAAGGAATTGATTACATTTTATTTATTCTTATTTAAAGTCAAGTTATTTCCCAATCTTATTAGGAAATACAGAGAGAAATTACTGCATTTTGAATCTAGGCTATTACTATAAAATATTTCTCTAAGTTAGATTTTGGGTTGCTTTGTGAATATTTTTCAAACGTAGTCCTTGCAAAGGACTGAGGCAGCTCAACAGACTAAGTACCTGCTAAGGCAAGCACAGGGAGTGGGGTTTGATCCCTTGCACCACATGCTGCACTTGCCCTGCCCACCAGCTTTCTGAGCTGGCCACTGAGACCTGCTGTGGTGGAGCATGCCTGTAATCCCAGCACTGGGGAAGCTGAAAACAGGATAATCACTATAAGACTGAGCTGTGTAGTGAGAGCCTGCAGTCAAAAAAAAAAATAAATAAATAAATAAATAATAATAATAATAATAATCCCAAAGCAAACCAAAAGAAAAGAAAGAAAAAAGAATTATTGCACAAATGTTTCTAGTGTTTTGTATGCATTCTCTGATAATGATTTTTCAGTATCTTCATATATCAATTTGATCAATCAATCATTGGTATATAAGCTGAATTTAAACATTTAAGAACGACTATATAAAACTTGCTAAGTAAAGTAAATAAGGCACACAAGCTTACATTTTTCCTGACTTCTTTTATATGAAACAACTAATATACATATATATATATATATATATATATATATATACATACATACATATATATAATGCATAACACAGAAGACACATAATAGGAAAAAAAGAGAGTGAAAAAGACATTCACAGCCAGAGCAGAAAATATATCTAAAATTGAGGGTGCTGGCCAGATCGCTCAGCAGATTAAAACACCTGCATAGCAATAGAGCAGCACCTGGTGTCTGATTCCAGGAAAGCTGTGCGGGCCATACCTCAGGGCACACTTGAGACTGGGTGTGTTGTCACAGTACCTGTAGCCTATAATCTCATCTCTGGGGAGGCTGAAAACAGGAGAATCACTATGAATCCATATTGTGTAGTAGACCCTGTAGACGTGGTAGACCCTGTCCTAAAATATAATAATAATAATAATAATAATAATAATAATAATAATAATAATAATAGAAAGAAAGAAAAAAGGGAAAACAAAACTAAAGAAAAGAACATATATCTAAAATTGAGCCTTTGAAACTTGACTTAATACAACTGTCATATATATTTTACATGTTCTATTCTATTATTCTGGCTTATAATCTATATGTGTAATGATTAACTTTATAAGGTCATGTAGATAAATAAATGAATCTGATAGTGGATAAATAAAATTGAGGGTATCAAAGGACCAAAAATAATTACAGAGCATTTTCTACATGTATCAATGCTCTACAATGAAAGTTATTATTATATTCTGCAAATATGTACTTAGAAAAGTCAATAAAAGTGGAAACTTAAGAGATAATTCCATGTCAACCAAAGATGTCATGGTTAACATTGTGTTACTTTCACAAGCTTAATCATAGGTAGTCTCCAGCAAGTATTTTGTAATTTACCCTCAAGTTTGGCTGTGCTTGCTTGCTTTCCCCTGGAGCTTTTCGGATGGCTTCCTGTACATATTTATAGAGTTTGACAACAAGAATGTGCATCTCTTGTTCTGTATCATGATTGTTAGGAAATTTCTGACCCCTTCAGGAATGTAGACTTTTTTTCAGGTTTAAATTATTCTCTTCAGACATGACGGTATTACTATTTCTGCTCCAATTATTTCTATTGCTTCCTTGAGTAACTGATTTATTTAGCAGTCTAAACTTAGAAGGTGATGAGCTTGGCATAGTTTTACAGCTCTCCAATGGCTTCTTTCAAGCATGATCTTCAGAATGTTGATTTCTGATCCCTAGAGGTATTTTGGGAAGATTGCATGCTGCTATTATTTTCAATGATAAAACATTTAACTACTTTCTCATGTCAGCTTAATATTCCACTTAGAAATGAGCCTTTCCTTCTTCTCTTTCAAAGCCAGAACCATATATTTAACTTAGACGACTAGGCACAATAAAAGGGTATTGTCTCTAAGTTGTCAATGTTTATGCTAATATGATCTCTTTAACTTAAGCAGATAGTTGTTTGGAAGGAGGAGCTTTAGGAATAGGGCATACCAACTTTTCACACTGCTTGAATTATTTTACCTGAATTTGTTTTAATGAAATCCTTGGTGAGTAGCTAGGTGTGGTCGCGCATGCCTGTAATCCCAGCACTCGGGAGGCTGAGGCAGGAGGATCCGTGTGAGTTCGAGACCAACCTGGGCTACAAAAGTGAGCTCAAAGCCAGACTAAACTGCACAGCGAGACCCTGTCTCAAAAAAGAGAAAATAATAATAATAATGATAATAATAATAAATAAATCCTTGGTGAATCCAGTAATGTCCCTGGCCCCTCCTCAAGGCATTTTTAATTTCCTTAAACAATTCTTTTGGAATAACGTTCTCATGTGACTTGAAAGTACACCTGGAGTGTAAGTTCCACTTTCGGAACTAATGTTGGTTACTAATCAATGTGCTAGTCGACTTGCTGTAAGTATGACAAGAGTCCTGAGTTGCTAGCTTTGTACGGTGCAAAATTGCATTTTGACAAAAGCTTGAGAGGTTCCAGTGCATGGAGTGAATATTCTGCATTATGACACTATATAAGAAGCAGCACATCTTATCTGTGAGAAGTAAGCAGATGCAAGACACTCCATATCATTGTCATTAATTTCCTTTTTATCTTCAAGTACCTTTGCGATAGCTGTAGACCAGCTATGCAGTGCTGCTGGGTCACAAAGTGCAAGCTGGGAAACTAAACAGTAGGCTTTCTTTCTGTAAACAGTTTTAATCTCCTTAAATGATTCTTTTGGAAAACTCACCTCCTCATGTGACTTGTAAGTATGCCTTGAGTGTAGGTTCCAGTTATGGAAGCCGCACTTTTTCCTGCCAATGAGAAAATTCCAGACATGCTCCACTTCCATGCTCTCTTTGCCTTCCTCTCTTCTGCCTGATGATGCTGGAGTGGAATGTAGTGGAGAATGGCGGAAACAACGCTATGGACAAGCCCTGAGGTTCTCTTTCTCAGAGGCCCCTTCCTGGATAAATCAGAGCCATGAGGTAGGAACTGGGTCTCAGTGCTTAGCCTGAGGCTCTCATTGTCAGTTTAGGAGATTCATAACAATTTTATTTAATAATAGTTCGTATTTATAAAGACTCAGCAGTTCTATAAAAGCCGGGCATGGTGGCTCACGCCTGTAATCCCAGCACTTGGGAGGCTGAGGCAGGAGGATTGGTGCGAGTTCGAGACCAGCCTGGGCTACAAAAGGGAGCGCAGGACTAGCCTCAACTGCATAGCGAGACCCTGTCTCAAAAAAAAAAAAAAAAAAAAGACTCAGCAGTTCTAGATTGTGTTACTATTTTCTATACTCAAAAGTGGGTAGTATTTTTCACATTTCCTATGACATTTATATTTTTCCTGATTTATAGAACCAGTGTAAATTTTTTCTACAACTTTGAGAAAGTATTTTTCAATATTATTTCTCAACTGCACTTTTCTAGTATGGTTTTAGTTTTTCTTTTTTCCTAAAACAGAGTATTTTAGATAATTCAGTTCTTTGTTTCAGCTTACAATCTTTTTATGTTTATAGTTTTCAGTAGTTTAATGAGATATATAAATATATTTCATTACATGTAATCACATAAATTATATGTTTAATTATCACATATATGCATATATTAACAGAAAAATGTGGAAATGTTCTCAAAGCTTTGAAAGTACAGAAGTTTATGGTGACAAGACTCTCATCTTTATTCTGAAATACTGTATTTTTCTGTCATGAATGAACACAATTACATTTTATTATTATTGTTTTTGTGTTTAGTACAGGGTCTCACTACATATATCGGACTCATAGTGATTCTATTTTCAGCCTCCCAAGCACTGGAGTTGCAGAGCTGCACCACCACGGCCAGTCTCAATCACCAACACAGTGTGCCCTGGGAGTGGGGCCTGCATGGACAGGCAGTGATCAAACCAAGGTCCCTGTATGCACTTTCATCTGCTGACTTGTCTGACTGGTCTCGAGTGTCACACTTTGGGTTTCTAGGAAATATTTAAAACTATTTTCACAAAATTGTGGCATGTTATACCACCTACTCTTCACTATATTGTTTTATTTTATAAAATATCTTGCAAGTCCATATCAATAATCATAGTTTAAAATTTATTATATAACAGCACACTACATTATATATTATAATATATGGAATAAGCTGCATATGCATAGATAAGTATATTTAATTTTATTATTTTTATTTTGTTACTTACAATTTTGTTACTTGCAATTTTATTATTGATTATTTTGTTACTTACAATTAAATCTCCCTCAGTTAATGCAACAAGTTTATACTTTGTTATTCTGGTCTTGGTAAAGTGGCATTACCATAGCTCAAAGAAGATAATTAGATGCATATTTTATATGATTTCATATAAACAAAGTTATATACACACTTGAAACATTAGCAAGGACAAACACCACTTTTAAGATAAACAAAAATAAACGCAAAATATATATGCTGTACAAGTAGAACAAGCAGGTGAAATAAGATACTTCCTTCATGAAATAAATAAATAAATAAATATATGTGTATATATGTATACATATGTGTGCTATGGATAAACTATTATATGTATATAGCTATAAAATAATTACACAGTATTTTATTATGTCTACAAATAAGCAAACTTTTATATCAGCTTTTCTTAATTTGACCTATACATATATATGACGGCAATAAAACTAACAAAACTTAGGAGCTTAATAAGATCATCTTAAATATATTCAGAAAGAGCAATGCCCAATTTTGTCCAAAGGTTGAGATGATGAAAATATTGTGCTTGTGGCTGCAGCTGTAGTTGTTATGCTAGGCAGACTTCATTCTAAGCACAGAAAAGCACATGCTGCATGTGTCACTGAGCTTGTCATGGTTTGTATATGAGGGCCCCCCAAATTTACATGTGCGATAGGCACCTTTGGAAGCTGAGCGATCTTTCAAGGGGCTGGGACTGTAGGAAGGGCACTGGGAAATGGTGTGGTTTTGGAGGGTACCCTGAGGCATTGGCCTCTCCCTCTGAGGTGCAGAGGCTTCCTGATGACAACACACTGTCTTACCATGCACCCAAAGGCAAAAGGTCAAAAGGTCAAAGAAGAAGGGCTGTACTTGGTGGTGCAGACTTGTAATCTCAGCTGAAGCAGAGGGAGAAGGATCCCTGGGAGCTCAAGACTAGCCTGGGTTACACAGTGAGTGCTCCCCTGAGACAAGAAAAACAGAAGCGACAACAAAAGTCAATGTACTGTGAAGCTGTAACCTAACTATAATTTTCCTCCTCAAAAGCTGGTACTCATAGATGTTGTTTTATATCAATACATAGCTCACACAATGTTTTAAAACTGCAGGAATGAGGATTTATTATTATTATTATTATTATTATTATTATTATTATTATTATTATTGCCAGATCAGCTTGCCCGAGGGGTGGGGATGGTGGAGCATGTGGTTCTGGGAATTGAATCATGGGCCTTGTGGTTCTCTAAACTTGCCGAAGCAGGTGCTTTAGACCCCTGAGTTATCTTGCTGGCCTATTTTATTTTATTTTATTTTATTTTTCACAATAATTAATATATTGCATATCATATTCTTTGTTGTATTTGTTCAGAGTACAAGATTCAGACATGATTTCTTATCTAAACATTATTAGTACTGATCATTCTTTTGATTGCACAAAGAGAAAGTAGCTGTATATTTAGACCAATAGTCCATAACAGTAGTATATTAAGGGCTCATCTGGCATTATCCAAAGCTGTTTAGTGGAGCCTTTTATAATTTAGCATATTAAGATGACTTTCTCTTTTATATCACATGACTAGAAATTTCTGCGGGATAGTTAAGACCAAGGTAAAGCAAGACTTATATTACAAAAAAAAAAAAAAAAAAAAAAAAAAAAAAAAAAAAAAAAAAAAAAAAAAAAAAAAAAAAAAAAAAAAAAAAAAAAAAAAAAAAATGGAACGTTTATATCTGACGAGTTCATTCAGGTTAGGCAACTGGATGAATCATAGACATTGCTTGACCAATTTGCTCTCTGTGAAACCTTGAGAGAATGCTTTCTCCCTAGGTGACTCTCCTTAGACACATTGTATATCATCCATCATTTTCTTCTGCGGCCCCATAATCTCTTTGAACAGGAGATTTCGTACTCCACTGGGTTATAGGCCATTACAGTACCAGTTCTTTTATGTTCTGTGTCCCCACTGACCTTGAAGGGCTAGAGCCAAAATGTTGACTATTCTTTTATCCTGCCTTTTTCTCTAATTATTTGGTATCCCAACTTAATTTTTCAATGCTCCAGAAGAGAAGCTTAATGATATTATTCCCTATAACATAGGAACATGAGCTTAAAACAGTATTTTTCTGAATATCAAATGCCTTAGATGTAACATGAAAGAAGTATTTTCCATCAATTGTTGATATTCTAAATTTTAAGTCGCTATCAATAGCGAAAAAAATTACACATTGTTACACATACGTTTAGGAACTTAACCATTTACACAATTGTAGTGGTACACTTGTATGACTTTTTTTCCTTATCTCATATACTCTTTTCTTTCTTTCTTTCTTTCTTTCTTTCTTTCTTTCTTTCTTTCTTTCTT
>PVJA010045880.1:0-15393 GCA_004027025.1 Myocastor coypus | reverse complement strand
CTCCTCTCCTGTCTCTGTTTCACTCTCTCTCAAGCCTTACTCTAATATAATGACAATTTTCTTTTCCCCCATGTACACAAAAGACTAAATGTTAGCTAAATTCTACAAAAGATATAACTTTGGGGAATAAAAACAAAAGCATTGGCTGTCATGTGAACATTTTAACAGTATATATATATATATATAAAATCCTTGTATAATAAATGCTCAGAAAACATCAGGGAAGGGCTATATGGCAGGAACTCAGAGTTTAGTTAGAGATATTTCAGTATCTGGGCATATGAGTCTATAATTTATACTGAGGTTATATTTTAAGTCATATAGAAGAATTATTTCCTTCCTACTCATAGACCATGATTTTATAAAAAAAGAGAGATAAAATCCCCTCTGAACTTCTTACCTTGAGAATTTTTGTTCTTATGATCTGTAGTGCTGTATTTTTCTTCAAGTTAAGAGAAAGAGGGCCGGGGAGATAGCTCAGGGGCACAAGTGCCTCCCTGGCAAATACAAGGTCCTGAGTTCAATCCCTGGTTCTACAAAAAGAGACACAGAGGGAGAGGGAGAGGGAGAGAGAGGGAGAGAAAGGGAGAAAGAGAATGTGTGTTTGAAGATCGTCCCTCTGTCTACTTAACTGCTCATCAAGCAAGAAAAAGGAGGAAGGTGCTCTTCTAAAAATCATGAAGTATTTCTGCTTATTGTTGTGCTTTTATTTAAAGGGGATAAACTAAACTCTTTTACTTTTCCCCTCTAAATAAGATTAGGGTTGAACTACATTGTAACTGAATCCAAAACTTAGAGCCACCTTCTCCATGTTTAAGAAAATGATTTATAATAATTAAGTAAAAATAATTATTATTTATAATACTAATTTTAACTTTGTTTTAACACCATTTAAAATAAAACAGAAAGATCTTTTCTGTTGTGAAAACCATTAGTGTTACCACTTATTTTGTCCTCCCTGTATTTGTAAATCTTTACTGTATTCTTGGTCACTCAGAATGCCTAAACTATAGCAAAGCTATCTAAATGCTCTTAGATTATGGTCATTATTCACTGATTCCTAAGTTGTGAGAACACTTGCCTATATGTTAGTCTCCACTTCAGATAGACTTTGGAGATCTCTGATCCAGCTTCCCCTTTAATCATTCTTGTTTCATTCAGAACAGACACAGCTGGGAGAAATTATCCTTCTATGTTAAAACTTGCTCTAGGCATATGGCAAGGTACTGCAAAATGTGGCAACAGTACCTACTCTGCTTTTGGGCAGTCTCATTTTAGACATTGCAATTGGTCACTGTATGCAAGTTGGCCTACAAAATACATCATGCCTGGAGTTTCAATTTATGAGCTAATTTTAGGTAGGGTTTTATGAATCTGGCTCTAACTTTTTTACTTTAATGTACTGTAATATACGCCATGGTCTTCCCAGAAAACAGGAAAGTTCTCCAAAATTAGTATTGTAATAGAAATTTTTTATAACTTATTTAATTTAAAAGTGCTGATATATGTTAGAAAAGAGAAAATGTAGTCTGCCATTCTCCAGAGTTTTTTTGTTTGTTTGTTTGTTTGTTTTTGTCTTTTTGAGACAGGGTCTCGCTATGCAGTTCAGGCTGGCCTTGAGCTCACTTTTGTAGCCCAGGCTAGTCTTGAACTCGCACTGATCCTCCTGCCTCAGCCTCCCAAGTGCTGGGATTACAGGCGTGAGCCACCACGCCCGGCTTCTCCAGAGTTTAAAGTTAAAATTTGCATAGCGTATAAAAAAAGTGTTAGAGACACACTATAGTCTGAATTAATCATGAAGATTGATGTGTTCTCTTTGGTAGCTCCTGAAATCTTTTAACTGTTTCTAAATCCTCCCAGCTATGTTCTGTTTCTGTGATAAAGAAGCAAACAATCCCACAAGCCATCCTAGGCACTAAGGAGTAGTCATAATCAAATGGAATACTGTTAAAAGTGAAAAGATTTTTTTTAAAAAAAGAGTGAAAAGATAAGCAGATTGCTATGTATTTGGAGTATTTATTGTTGTTTGTTTTGTTTATTGCAATGTAAAAGATAGTGAGATAGCGTGTTTAAGCAGAGGGATACTAAACATAGGTAAATAGCTTTTGAGAAAGGAAAAGGTGATACATCTTCAGCTATTAAGCAGACTTTTTAAATATTCAATAATGTATTTCATTTAACAGTATATCCAAATTATCAATTTAGCATTGAATTAATGTGATACTTTAGTCTTTATTTCATAGCAAAATTAAGCCTGTATATTATGCTGAGAGCACATCTTCACTCAGATGGTGAATGTGTGTCAGATACACTTGATGTATGTATATTTAGATGTTATGAAAGTCACAACTGGAGGGGCTGGGGAGATAGCTCTGTGGCACAAATGCCTGCCTGGGAAGTGCAAGGTCATGAGTTTGAACCCCAGTCCCACAAAACAAACAAAAAATAAAAAAAAAAAAAATAATAAAATCTAAAAAAAAAAAAATGGGCTGGGGAGATAGCTCAGTGGAATAAACACTTGCCGGGCAAGCACAAGGTCCTGAGTTCAATCCCCAGTACTGAAAAAAATAAAATAAAATAAAATTGTGGCTATAGGTACAAAGAATGCACGCGGCACGAAAGTCACAACTGGAAAAATGTTCAGGTACTGAAGTTGCTGCATATATAGTTAAAAGTTTTATGATAATCACATTAGTACTAACTCTTGAGCAAGGTGTTTAGCATGGTTAAACTTAATCATCAACTGAACAGGACTTAGGGATGCCCAATGAGCTGGTGAAACACTATTTCTGAATCCGTCTGTGAGGGAATTTCCAGAGGGAAGTAGGCTGAGTAGAAAAGTTTGCCGCTGTCTTCACATGTAGAGGAACATCATGCAATCCAGTGAGGTTCTAAATAGAACCACAGATGTAGGGCTGGAGAGATGGTTCAGTGGTCTAAAGTGCCTACTTAGGAAAGCTTAGGCAACCTCAGAGACCATGGTTCAATCCCTGGCACCACATGCTGCACCAGCTCCACCCCAAAGCAGTCTGAGCTGGCCATAATAAACCCCCCCCCACACACACACACACAGATGCAAAGGAAGGGTGAATAGTCTCTGTCTCCTTGATGCTGGAGATCCATCCATCCACTTCTGTCCTTGAGCATCAGTATTCCTGCTTCTCAGCCCTTTGAACTTGGATTGAATCTTACCTACCACTGGCTGGCCTAATGCTTAAGCTTTCTGGTTTAGATAGGAGCAGTACTCCCAACTTTCCCATGCCCCAGTTTATATTCAGTGGATGGTAGGACTTCTTAACCTCCATAAATGTGTAAGCCTATCTTTCATGATAAATTTCTTTCTGTTTCTCTCTGTATATCCTGTGGCTTTGTTCCTTAAGAAAACCATAGCTAATACAGCAACTAAGTTTGAGAACCTAGATTAATTCTGGTACAACCACTCAGAGTAGACTGTTAAGGTTTAGATGGGCAATGTCTCATGTACTCAGAGATGAGGCTTTTAGAAAGTGATTGAATCATGGGGATACTATAATTGGCTTTCTGTTAGGAGATGAGGTCTGATGGTAAAAGCAGGTCATTGGGGGGAGGGTGACCTGAAAGGGGTCTGTCTCTTCCCTGATTCCACACCTTTCTCTGGTCCACATAAGATGAGCAGGTTATTTGTACCTTGGAGCCAGCCTACTATAGACAGTAACTGTGAATCAAAGAAACCTCTTAAGGGGCCTGGCGGGATGGCTCAGTGGTCTAAAGCGCCTGCATGGGAAGGCTTGGGCGGCTTCAGGGACCGCGGTTCGATCCCCGGCACCACATGCTGCGCCAGCCCTGCCCTCGGGGCGGGCTGAGCCAGCCATAAAAATGAGTGAATAAACAAACAAAGGTTCTGAAACAAGAAAAAAAAAAAACAAAGAAACCTCTTAAAGAGACTTAAAAATCTTAGAAAAATATGACCTATGATCTTAATGCTCAACTGTAATTTATCCAGTCTGACTTTTGAAACCAACAAATAAGTTTAATGTCTTCCTGTCACAAATATAAAACCTAGTTGCTTTTAGACACAAATATCATACAACTACTCTTTAACAATTTTTCTAGAAAATACAATGAGGAGAAAATTCCTTGATTTATTTCATGAGGTTAACATAACTTTTTATATATTTTTTTAAAGAATTTATTTTAGTTTTTTTTTGTTTCAGAACTTTTGTTTGTTTCTTTAGTCATTTTTATGGCCGGCTCAGCCTGCCCTGAGGACAGGGCTGGCACAGCATGTGGTTCCGGGGATCGAACCGCGGTCCCTGCAGCCGCCTATGCTTTCCTAAGCAGGTGCTTTAGACCACTGAGCCATCCTGCCGGGCCCTAACATAACTTTGATAGTAAAAGTAAATATAATACCAAAACTTTGTGGGGAAATATTACCTATGAAATTAAACACACATTCTAAACAATATATTACCATATTCAGCAGTGTATAAAAAAGTAATATTACTAAGTAGAATTTATCTCAGAAATTTAAGAATGTCTTATTTAGATTCAGCATTAAAGAGCAAAATAGCATGATTTCTCTTTATTAAAAAGGTCCAGGCATGGCTTCACACACCTATAATCCCAAAGGCAGAGGGGGCTGAGGTAAGAGGATCACAAGTTTGCAGCAGGCTTGGGCAACCTAACAAGACCCTGTCTCAGAAACTAAAAAAGGGGTAGGAACATAGCTCACTGTAGGTTCTGGGTTCTTAGGCACTTTTCTATCGTTGCTGGGACAAATACCTGACAACCAAAATGAGGAAAGGAAAGGTTTATTTAGCTCACAGTTACTGGAGGTTTCAGTCCATACTCAGCTGGCCCAAGGCTGAGTGGAACAGGGCAGAGAGCATCCAGTTCGTGGCAGCAGAACAGCAACAAGCACAACAGGAGCAACCTACCAAACAGGAGCAGAGAGCAACAGCTCTAGTCTGTCTCTGTGTCTCTCTTTAAATTACATCAGGCTCTCTGCCTTAGCCTATCAGCCTCAGGCCACACCCATAGTCTCAGCACTACTCAGACCATAATCCCAACAATAGTGAAACATGTAATCCCAGTGAATCATCATTCAAGTGTCAAACTCTAGAAGTCCCCGCCCATGACTCCATGAGGCTTTGGGAGGAAAACTAGACATACACCATAACACCTCTACAATGGTACATAGAAGGACAGAAGAAAGAGGAGGAGAAGGAAGAGAAAAGAGGCTTGGTGCTAGAGTATTTGCCTGATTTGTGCAAGACCCTGGATGCTATTCCTAGCACTACAAAAAAGGTGCGGGGGGAGCGGGGGGTGGCAGAGGAAAAAAGGAAGGCCAACCATTGGAGCAGTGAAATTGGCAGGATGTAGCTAGACAGTGAAAGAGCTTGATGTGTTGTTCCCTGTGGATGTTGGGCTGTGGTGATTACTTCCAGTGAATACATTTGTTTTTTAAGCAAGGATAATGCTGAGACCTGAACTTTTACTGAAAGTTGGTAAAAGAAACAAGTGATACAGAGCAGCAATAACATGGTATTGCAGTAGCAATGTGAGTGAAACAGTTTAATTACTGGGGGGAAATACAGTTGTATTAACTTTCTGTTCCCATGACAAAATACCTAAGGTAATTTAAAGGAGGAAAGGTTTATTGCTTTTTTTTTTTTTTTTTTTTTTTTTGTCTTTTTGAGACAGGGTCTCACTATGCAGTTGAGGCCGGTCCTGAGCTCACTTTTGTAGCCCAGGCTGGTCTCGAACTCACACCAATCCTCCTGCCTCAGCCTCCCGAGTGCTGGGATTACAGGCGTGCACCACCACGCCCGGCGGTTTATTGCTTTTTATGCCAGGAGTCAACAGGGTATTGTATCTCCACTAGCTATAAACATGATGAGTGGAAGATAAGGGATCAAGAATGATCCTGAGGTTCAGAAGTGGCTGTCAGGCTCCTTCTTTTTTTTTTTTTTTTTTTTGAGACAGGGTCTTGCTATGCAGTTGAGGCTGGCCTTGAGCTCACTTTTGTAGCCCAGGCTGGTCTTGAACTCTCACCAATCCTCCTGCCTCAGCCTCCCAAGAGCTGGGATTACAGGCGTGAGCCACCACGCCAGGCTTGTCAGGCTCCTTCTTGAGTCTCCATCTTCAGTTCACCTGCCTCCACCGTGAGGGTGATCCAGAAGACCTATAAGGTGTCCACCTCCAGCCCCTGGACCTTCAGCAGCCTCTCCTGCACCAGCAGGCCTGCTTCTCTCATCAGCTCCTCCAGCTTTTCCCAAATGGGCAGCAGCAGTAGCAACTTCTGGGACAGCCTTGGGCCGGGGGGCTATGATGGGGCTGGTGGTGTGGGGAGCATCACAGCCGTCCAGGTAAACCAGAGCCTACTCAACCCCCTGAAACTGGAGGTGGACCCCAACGTCCAGGCTGTGTGTATTTAAGAGAAGGGGCAGGTCAAGAACCTCAGCAAGTTTGCCTTCTTCATCGACAAGGTTTGGTTTCTGGAGCAGCAGACTAAGATGCCAGAGATCAAGTGGAGCCTCCTATAGCAGCAGCAGATGTCCCAGAGTAACATGGACATGTTTCAAAGCTACATCAACAGCCTCTGGTGGCAGCTGGACACACTGGGGCAGGAGACACTGAAGCTGTAAGTGGAGCTTGGCAACATGTAGGGGCTGGTGGAGGACTTAAAGAATAAATATGAAGGTGAGATCAGCAAGCATACAGAGATGGAGAATGAGTTTGTCTTCATCAAGAAAGAAGTGAGTGGGCCAATGAGATAGCTCAACAGACTAAGTGCTTGCTTAGGTAAGCACAGGAACCAGATTTCAATCCCTGGCACTGCCTGCCATGCCAACCCTACCCTCAGGCATGCTGAACTGGTGATAGAGTCCAGGTGTGACGGCACATGCCTATAATCCCAGCACTGGGAGGCTGAAAACAGGTGGATCACTCTAAGTCTGAGCTGCATAGTAAGACCCTGAACAAAAAAAGAAAAAAGAAAGATGTGAATGAAGCTTACATGAACAAGGTGGAGTTTGAGTCATTCCTAAAGGGCTGACTGACGAGATCAGCTTCCTCAGGCAGCTGTATGAAGAGGTGAGCTACAGTGAGCTACAGTCTCAGATCTCGGCCACATCTGTGGTGCTGTCCATGGACAATAGCCACTCCCTGGACCTGGACAACATCATTGCTGAGGTCAGGGCCCAGTGCAAGGGAAATCACCAATTGCAACCAAGCCAAGGCCAAGAGCATGTACCAGATCAAGTATGAAGAGTTGCAGACTCTGGCTGGGAAGCATGAGAATGACCTCCACCACACGAAGTCTGAGATCTTTGAGGTAAATCATAGCATTAGCTTCCTGCAGGCAGAGATTGAGACCCTCAAAGGCCAGAAAGCATCCCTGGAGGCTGCCATCGCCAATGCTGAGCAGCATGGAGAGATGGCAATTAAGGATGCCAATGCCAAGCTGGCCCCCCTAGAGGCTACTTGCAGAAGGCCAAGCAGAATATGGCCTGGCAGCTGCGCGAATACCAGAGGCTCATGAACATCAAGCTGGACCTGGACATCGAAGATTGGCACCTAGTGCAAGCTGCTAGAGGGTGAGGAGAGCAGGCTGAAGGCTGGGATGCAGACCTTGAGCATCTACCCAAAGATGGCTGTGCACCAATGGTGAACTCACCCTATGGAGGCCTCACAAGCCCTGGCTTTGGGAGCCTCCAAAGCCCTGGCTTCACCTGCACCAAGTCTGCTGTGGTTGTAAAGAGCAAGACAAGCAATGGGAAGCTGGTATGAGACTTTCTGCCCAAGTGAATGGGCCATAGCAGCCTCTCCCAGCCTGCACCTCTCCTGTGGCTACCCCAGAGCCCTGAGGAAGATAGCTGTACAACAGAGCATTGGAAGCAAGAGATCTACCTGAGGCTCAGCTTAGCCCTCAGCCCACCCTTGGGAGGACATTACTGCCTGGATTACCCTTTCTTGCCCATGTCCTCTACCAAAAGCCAATTTCCTTGTCTTTTCCAAAGTAAAGTCTGGTTTTGCCACCTGAAAAAAAAATAATAATTGTTTTGAATTGTTTTGGTGTGTGCAAGTGGGTGTGGTTGTGAGTGTGAGTGCTCTGGTAGACGGGATTGAACCCAGGGTCCCAAGCATCTTAGACAAACTCGCTCCCACTAAGCTCTACCCCTGGCCCTTTCCATTTTGAGGTAGGATCTCACTAAGTAGCTCATGCTGGTCTCTGGCTTGGAATCTTCCTTCCTCAGTCTCTCAGATAGCAGAACTGCAAGTGTGTAACACTACACCCAGATGATTCTGACGTTTGTGATTAAGCAACTCAGTGAATGATGATTGTTTATGAAAATATAAAATATCAGTGGAGACTCATAGCTGGAATGATGAAAAGACCTAGAAAAGGAAGAGAGCTCACAGTGCTGTCTGGTTGGTGACATGCTTCACATTATGCCCTGTTCCACCTGTCTGTTCGTTATATGTTGTGACTGATGAAAAGAAATGAAGTAAAGGAAAAGGACAGTTTTTAAGAAAAACTTATTATTGATAGGAGCACTGTCCAACTATATTATTTTTCTGGTTTTTAGAAGTACAGTAATTTTAACAGTGATTTAACCTCATGTCCCTTTAAGGTCTTTACTGAAGGATTCATGATTGTTTTAGTCTGTAATTCCATAGTTTTCCCAATAATGAAAATGTAAGCTTAATTACAATCCAGACCTTTTCTTTTAAAACCTGGGTTTGCGTAACTAATTTTATTTCTTGGCATATCTTTAAGTTTTAAATAAAGTATAGTTTTTATTGCACCTTACTTATATATTCACATTTCAGTCCTAAAAGAAAAGATTAACAGAATAAACACTGAGTTTTGCCTGGGCAAAAATATGTATGCCTGAATACACAGATCTACACCTATCGATGAAGTTTTGTGTCAGCAAGTTTCTTCCTTTTCATTTTCTTTCTTTCCTTCCCTAGGGCAGTCTTTTTCTTCGTGTCATTGAGGCTGGAAGTTTTCACAGATGACACAAACCCATGACATGGTTCAAGACATTTGAATATAAAGTACCTTTCATGTCCATGAAACATTAAGTACTTGCCTTTTGCTTTTTGGTCTTATCTCAAGAAAATATAGTGTAAGAGCTCCTTTAGAGCAGTCATTTACATGATCTATGTAACATCTCAAGCTCTGTGAACTGTCAGATGTTTCCTGATCGACCTTATGACCATTCAAGGAGCAGACTTTACACCAAATGTGTAAATACTAGGCCTAGACTGAGGAGCCTTGAACTTTGATCGTCCACATATCTCTTAAAATGGAGAAGTATGTTCTAAATGACTCTCTTTTCATTTGCTTATTGGGGTCAAATAAATAATCTATGGCCTTATTTTTCTACTAGGATTAGTTTCTTTGGGTTTATATTCTCATTCCTAAGAAGTACTTGATATATTTTCTGCCTTGAAAATGGATTTGTGTATACTTTTTTAGGATTTCTTTTTAAGATCTTAAACTTATGCTTTATATCAGCCATTAAAGATTTATCACTCATTCTAAGAAAATAAGTAGCCATGTATACTTTTGACCAGGTTTCATGAAAGCAACTTCAAAAGGTTTTATAACCAAATGAATGACGTGAAAAAGTTTTACTCACTTTCTGGATGTGCCTTTTTCCCTTCTCCTGTTCTGAGAGCTGCTTTGCAAAACTTTCTCCACTTTCTTAGTTCATTTAGGCTACTGTAACTAAAAATCTCAGATTGAGTAATTTATAAATAGAAATTTATTGCACACATTTCTGTAGCTGAGAAGCCAAAAGCAAAGTCTCAGCAGGCTTACTGTCTAAAATAACTCATTATTTATTTATGGTACCTTGTGAATCCTTATATGGTAGAAGGATGGACAAGCTTCTCAGGCCTTTTAATGAGGTGCTAATCTGTGACCTGATCATCTCTCAGAGTCTCCACCTCTAACTGCAACCCCAGTAGGGGTTAGGTTTCAATATATGAATTTCACCGTGTGTGGTAATATAATCCCTGTAATCCCAGCGTTTAGGAGGCTGAGGCAGGAGGATCACCACAAGTTCATGGCCAGCCTAGACTACATATGAGTACAAGGCCAGCCTAGAATATACAGCAAGACCTTGTTCAAAGAACCCCAAAATTTTAATTAATTATATCTGAATTCCAAGGAGACACAAACAGTCAGACCATAACAAAAGCCTTGGGATCTTTCCAGAAAAGGAAAATTAGACAGACAGATAAGTAAAAGCAACTATTCTGAATGGCAACAGCATGGGACTCAACCATTCAGTGATATTTAATAATATAAAGATGTTTATGGTACTAATGGTAACTAAGATTTATGAGGTGACAGACATCTTTCCAAGTGATTTATTTATGTTAAATCCATTTCTTTCTGTTATTCCTCACAGCAGCCATATGTGAGGAAAATTACTGTTTTAAAAGTGAAGAAACTGAGGCTGATAGCATTTGGGTAACTTTCCCTAGGTCAGGTAGCTTGCAAGAAGCAGAGGTATTTTTCAAAACAAGACAATTTGATCTAAATTACTGAGGCATTATGACATATTTCTGTAAGCTTTTTTATGAAATTAGACTAGATATTTTTAATTCATCCAGGAAAAAAAAAATGTGTTCAGGATACTCAAATTTTGATAAGCCAGACTTGGAAAGAAGGGCCAAGCATAACATGCCAGATTTCAAAATACATTAGACACAGTAATTTTTAAAGTAACATAGTATAGTAGAAATAGGCATAGAAAAAAATACCATCAGAAGAGTGTATCCATTTTATATGTTCATAGGAAGGAGGAGATTGAATGGATGTAACAAAACATAAACAGTGATTATCATTGGTTAACTTTATTTTTCAGTTTATTTAAACTTAACATTTTAAATTGTTCAGTGTTAGCAAGGCTTTTTAGACACTGTGAAGCAAGCTTTTAAAATGTTATAGTTTAATATTTAACAACATCATAACATAAATTGATGTTTACTTTTCTGCTTGATGTACCCTGCATTTTCAAAACTGCTAACTCTGCTGAGTGACTCTCCAAGATGCTGAGTATGTTATGTATTTATTCAGAGCTTAAATTAACTAGTCACACAGAATCACCAACCCCATCTCCATTTTGGTAAAGATGGAGCAAAGGCAATGGAGCATAATTGGTTCATGATTAAAGAGAGATCTTAGAAATATGATTTATTTTCAAAACCTTAATTGTATGTTTTGGTACTGGGGATTGAACTCAGGGCCTCACACATGCTAGATAAGCACTCTACTGCTGAGCTATATTCCCAGCTCTCTGAATATTTTTAATTGATAAAGAAAAGCTATTGAATTTTTATATATAGTTTCTACTTGATCAACTTAGTAAACTCAGTACTAAGTTATAGTAATTATAGATCGTTTTTTGGAGTTTCTAGATAATCGTATAAGCATTTAATTTATAAGTGATAAGGTTTCGCCGGGTGTGGTGGCGCATGCCTGTAATGCCAGCACTTGGGAGGCTGAGGCAGGAGGATCGGTGCAAGTTCGAGACCAGCCTGGGCTACAAGTGAGCTCAAGGCCAGCCTGAACTGCATAGCGAGACCCTGTCTCAAAAAGACAAAAAAAAAAAAAAAAAGTGATAAGGTTTCTCTGCAATATTTGTGGTCTGTATATTATATAATATTTAAAACAGTGGAATAGTTACTTTAAAAGATGCATAGATTCTTATGTACTTAACATGTCCTTTATATCATAAAATGAAAAAGTATAGTTATAGAGTCTTATATGAAATATAATCCAATATTTTAAAATATAAAAATAATCCTGTAGAAAAAAATAATCCTATAAAAAGTTACTCAATTTGAGGACATTGCTTCTCTTCCAAAAATTTTTGTGCCAATACAATCTTAGTTCAGGATGTCACAACAAGACTCCATAGCATGGAGGATAACTTATCCAATTGAACTTTCTCTGGAGGATCGGAGGGGCAAAATCAAAGTTCTAGCTGATTCATTTTCTGGTGAGGCCTGTCTGCCCAGCTTGTAGAGACTTACTTTTCTCTATATATCTCCAAATGACAGAGAACCAGAGAGAGAGCTTTTTCTTACTCTATTTATAGGGGTACAGTTGTGTTGGAGAGGGCTTTACACTTTTGTGACTTTATTTAACCTTTATATTATTGTACCTTTAAAGATCGTGTCTCAGGGCCAGGGAGATGGCTCAGTGGTCTAAAGTGCCTGCCTGCTTAGGAAAGTTTAGGCAACCACAGGAACCATGGTTTGATCCCCAGCACCACATGCTGCGCCAGCCCCACCTCCAGAACAGGCTGAGCTGGCCATAACACAAATAAATAAAGTTAAAAAAAAATAAGATACAGATCTTGTCTCAAAATACAATGAATCTGAGGTTAGGGTTTCAGTATATGAATTTGGGAACAACAATTTAGTCCATTACAGTACTAAGCTCTTTTCAGGTATGTTTTGACATTATTCCAAACAGGATTAGTTTTCTCCTTGTAAAATTTTTAAGGTGCTTGTCACTTTACAGCATATCATAGAAACTTTATCTAAGTTTAACTTTATAAATAATTCTCTTTTAGACACAAAATCGAATGAAGCTAATGGCAGACAACTATGAAGACGACCACTTCAAATCTTCCCATTCCAATCAGACGAATCATAAACCCTCCCCAGATCAGGTAAGGCTGCTTCTGACTGTTTCCCTTTTTGTTTAACTTTTAAAGTATTTTTATATTAACATTTTGCAAATTCCAGTAAGTTAGAAGGAAAGTAACTAAGTTTCTCAAAAACTCCACTTTTACAGTTTTTTTATATAGAACATTGATGATTATAAATATTTTTTTAAAGATACTTAAAAACTTTGAGAGCAAAAGAATCCTTGGCTTGAGGGGAAAAAAAAAATTAGTCTTGCCTTTTCTTGCTAAAGAAAGGCTGTCTTAGTAGAAAAGCAAGACTCCTTGCAAGATTGTTGAAATATAATTCAGCATAGGGGCTGCTCCTGTTTAATTGCAAATTATGAAATTGTTGTTCATCATCTACTAAAAGTGATGGAAATCAAGTAAAACTTAATTTCTTTATTCTCATTTCTCAGTGGATATCTTCAACATGTCATTCTCAAGGGAAATTATTGCCTGTACCTTCTCAGTACAAAAGAGGCAGCAGATGAATCTAAAAGGAACAATAATTAGTTTCAGTTTTTTGAAGGAAAACAATTCTCCCACGATCTTGAAAGTGGTAGGCTGGAAAGCAGGGTGGATAGATTATCTCATACCCCATTGCCAAAAGCCAGGTTTTAGCATCTTCTCCATCACACCTAATCTTAAAATGTATAGCTAAGGGGGAAAAAATACACACAAGTGATTAAATCTGTCTATAAAGAGGCAAGGAAACTGCCTCTGCTAAACATCTCACCAGATGATAGCTATGGCATTGTCTTAGAAGAAGCAGCTGAACTGTTGTAGTTAAAAGTAGTTGTGATATCTACATTGCTGATGTTTCTAAGATGCAGAAGGTATAGCCTTAACATGATGACATTCTTAAGTTAGTTGAGGAACACAATATAGTTTTGAAAAGAGACAGCATCAATCTTTACTGTAGGTGAAGGATAGCAAGTGGTCCGCCTTGTATCAGTAGTTGTTCCCTGCCAAGAAATCACTTTCTTTTCCTGTTTCCTAATATGTACCTGGAATTAAATTTATGTCACCATATGTAAAATACATGCTGGATCGCTTCTAGGAAATAAGTTTTGATATGAGACAAATGAAATTAGAATAGGGAGAGGCAGAAATGGAAAGAGTTTTTTTTTTAAAAAAAAAAAAAAAGGCAAAACATAAAGAAGAGTACTAGTTAGGTAATTGTTCCCAGATCCAGCATAGAGATGACATGTGTAGTGATAAACTAATAAGAAAAGAAAAAAAAGTATAATGATAATCTAATAACTAGTTTTCCTGATTTAGGGAATTAGAATCTACTATAATGAGTCAAATTTTTTTTCTAATACATTATGGTTATATATTTGTTTTAATACTAACCAACTCTTTTTCATTCCCATGCTGCCCTGGGGCACTGTTCCCTTTGTCATCTCTCCCCATAGGATGAGGAGGAGGGTATATGGGCATAGCCAATCAGATGCTCTTAGTTCAGCCATTTTGTTCAGAACGGTGAGAAACAGCTTTGCTTTTAACTACAGAAAATGAGTTTTGTTTTGTTTTGTTTTTCCTTTTACACAATCACTCTCACATCTTGTTTCTGTATAATTCATAAACTTTTTGGTATGCTTTCTGTTCTTGCATTTTCACATGATTTTTGTGTGTATTGCTGTGCTTTTTGGCATAGTGGGGTTTGTATTTTGTGGGTTTTCTTTTCTTGTGTGTTATTAGTCACTTTCATAGTTTCTTTGTATACATTTTTGGGAGAACTTTCAGAGCATATAACCAAATTCCTCAAGTTGTGATTTTGTTTAGTCTTAACAGTGTCCTGGTAAAGTTTACAGTAACATATCAAACTGACTGTAGAAAATTGATTAACTACTCTGTTGCTAGCTTGGATTTGTGATGGCTTTTAATGCTAATTATCAATACATAGTTTAAGAGAAATCTGTACTCTAGGCTGTACTAAACCTTCTTTTGCTCTATCTATGGGATACTCTGAATTCTCAGAGTCAGTACCTAGGATATATACCTGTGATGTCTTCTATAGCTTTGACATTGCTCTCAAACTTCCCCTGAAAATAAAAAGGAGCAAAGAAGTAAAACAAAACCTCTTTAACAGTAATTCTAAAGAGTTCTCTCTCTTTGTACAGAACATTGCTTTCTTAAACAGTTGCCAGGACACTGCCAAGATTCTCCAGTCCAGTTGGCTGGAGGAGTCCAGTTTGATCTAGTACCTGTTAAGATTTGACTAAGGAAACCCTTTTCTTAGAAAAAATTAATAGTTATGATTAAGAAGTTTGCACATACTGTGATAGCCTTTTATTCCCTGGATTCATTGTCTATGCTTATTAGTGACTTTACTCTTTCGGAGTCAGTTCTCCCTGAAATGTTCATGTCTTGGTGTTAAACTGCTTAAAATGATGGGAGCATAATCAGACCTTCTGCTGTTGAACACAGTAAGGATGAAGAGGTAAGTCGTGGAAAGGGGCCATATGCCATGTGATGTGCAGCTTTTCCAGTCACTTTATTCTACCATAGTGGATGAAGGTGAAATTTGTCTGTGTCAACCAGAAAGTTTGTTAATTTAGAATGCTGCATGGAAGAAAAAGCTAAAACTTAGAAACTCAGTGTACTCTACAAGGGAACATATTTGTCATGATGAGACATATAGGAATCATACAATAGCAGAAAAGGGTTTACCAGTATCTTAGAAATGAACGTGGCTCTGCCTTGCCCA
>PVJA010045879.1:0-15408 GCA_004027025.1 Myocastor coypus | reverse complement strand
CCCCTTTTTTTTTTTTTTGTGGAACCAGGGATTAAATTCAGGTCCTTGCATTTGCCAGGCAAATGCTTATTCTACTGAGCTATCTCCCCAGCCCCCTCCTCCTCCTTTTTGATATAGGGTGAAAAAAGTTTCTAACCTGAAGGATATCTGGGACTTTGTGTTCTCTAAAACCAAGGAATGAATTTTCTGAGCAGTGGCGGCTAGGAGCAGGGTAGATTGCTTGCCAAGGACCTGTCTTTTCTAGAGAGTTTTACAGAGCAGGTCCATGAGGTGAGGCAGGTCCAAGGTGGGAAGCATGAGACCGCAGAGGTGGGCACATGGTGGCCAAAGACCGTGGCCAGCCAGGGACATCATGGGCACAACTGCTCAGGTAGAACTGACTAAATGGGGCTGGGTAGAGAAGTGCATTGTGTGGCAGAAGGGCAGAGTGGGGCTCTTCCTGGAGGGGCTGGGTGGGGACTCCTCTATCTTCCCCAAGGGGCTGGAGACTTGTTTAGAATAGCAAGGCCTATCTATCAGGAGCTAAGAAAAAAAGAAGGTATATTGCACACACACACACAAAGAAAGTATATTAAGGACCAGTGAGATAGCTCAGTGGACTCAGCACCTGCTTAAGCAAGCACAGGGACTAGGGTTCAATTCCCAGCACCACATGCTACTCTGGTTCTGTCGCCGGGCATACTGAGCCAGACACGGAGACCTGGCATGGTGATGCACCCTTGTAATTCCAGCACTGGGGAGGCTGAAACAAGAGGATCACTATGAGTCCAAGCTTGGTAGTGAGACCCTGTATCAAAATAATGACAATAATAATGATATATTATATTATTACTTAGCATAGTGAAAAGTTAGACTAAATACCTCTATAAAGAAGGGGTGGTTGGGTGGTATGGCATTCCATAGCATGAAATTATTACTAAGCCATTAAAATACAAACTGCCACCTGTGTTTATAGCAGTGCTACTGGCAATGGCTCAGTCTTGGAAGTGACCTACAAGTCCATCAGCACATGGACAGGTAAAGAAAATGTGGAATCTATACACAGTGGAACACTACTCTGCCATAAAGAGGAGAAACTTGAGTCACCCGTAGGAAACTGGATCCACCTGGAGACCATAATGCAGGGGGACAGAAATCAGATGCTGAAAGTAAATGTCACATGTTTTCTGTTATGTAACCCAAAGTATAAGATTGGGGAGGTATCTCAGTGACATAAGTTCCTGCCTCGCAAACCCTAGGTCCCAAGTTCAACCCCCAGGACCATAAAAAGCAAAACAGGAAACCAAAGTATAAATATTTTAAAGAATAAAATAAAAAACAGATGAGATGACAGGAAACAGGGCCTATGTGGCCTTTGTGGCAGTGGCAAGTTGGTAGGGTTTGAGGAGGGGAAGTAAAAATGATCTGGATACGCTATGTATATGCACCATCCATTCCCCCAAGATGAATGTACTTCTTATAAATTGCAAGCAACATTAACAAAAAAGAAACTAAAACACACACACACACGTGTAAAAATACCAGGCTGAGGGCCAGTGAGATAGTTCAATAGACTAAGTGCCTGCTTAGGCAAGTGCAGAGAACAGGATTCAATCCCCAGCACTACGTGCTGTGCCAGCTCCACCCCCAGGCACACTGAGGCAGCCACCAAGACCTGGTGTGGTGGTGCAGACCTATGATCCCAGCAGTGGGGAGGCTGAAAATAGGAGGATCACTACCAGTTCGAGCTGCGTAGTGACACCCTGTACCGAATACACTAAAAAATGGAGCGGGGGAGATAGCTCCGTGGCACAAGTGCCTGCCTGGCAAGTGCAAGATCAGGAGTTCGAACCCCAGACATGCAAGAAACCAACCAAATAAACAAAAATACACTAAAAAAAAAAAAGCGTGCCAGGCTGCTGGGGGTGCAGCCCAGTGGTACAGTGTTTGCTTAGTACACACAAAGTCCTGAGTTCAATCCCCAGCACTGATAACCCTAAATACCTACTCAGAGATAATTCCAAGTATTACCAATGTTTATTTGAGTAGGAAGTTGGAAGTGTTTCCTTTTGTTTCTATATTTTTTAAGTGTTCTGTGATGAATATGCATTCATGTTATACGTTCTTTTTAAATTATTTATTGCTTTATTGTTTTTCCAGTGCTGGGGATCAAAGCCAGGCCCTCGCACATGCTAGGTAGGTGCTGTACTTGCAAGCCACTTCCCTAGCCCCATGTTAAATTTTTAAAGCACAATAAAAGTATGTATTTTTTTTTTAAAGTATGTACTTTTTAAGAGAAAGTTTAGTATGCACCACACCAGCCCTTGAAGAACCCAGGGAGAAATCGTCACTGCTGATGGCTCCTGAGCTGGGAGTCCCAGGTGGTAGCGGCCAGAGTGCTTGGGGAGATCACCCACGCAGGCAGGTGAGAGTGGCCCCGGCCACCAGAAGTGCCAGGCAGGGTCCTCCTAGGCAAACCCTGGACCTTTCTCATTCCCTTCAGTGATGACACAGATCCCGTTAAACACATGGGGTACTTTCTGGCAGGGTTTATAGTTTGATTGCTTCTCTGTCCTCCACCTATGTAGATTTCGGCGACACAAGCCTGTAGTCCCAGCACTCAGGAGGCTGAGGCAGGAGGATCGTTGTGAGCTCAAGATCAGCCTGGGATATAAAGTGAGCTCACGGCCAGCCTGGACCACATAGTGAGACCCTGGAAAGCACCTAGGGACAAGAGATCTGAAGACCATCTCTGAAGTGTGAGACTCCCTGTCACCTCCAAACATGTTTCTGCTTGTGGGTAAGTCGGGCACTGGAGTGCCCGAGGGCGCCTCCTCGTTAGCAATCCCTAGAGGGTATGGAGTAGCCTCCCCCCTTGTTTTGTCACATCAGACTCTAGGAAGCTGTGTGACCCTGGGTGATCTCGTGACCTTCTCTGAACTTCCATTCCCCTTTGAAAAACGAGGTGGATGACGCCTGCCTTGACCACGCTGCTCACTCCAGAATAATCTAGAATCTTAGGTGAGAAGACACTAATTTGAGCTTTGGTCACCCAGCTCTGGGTGAATATTCAGTCCTGCCATGCCTGAAGGCAGTGCCTTGGGTCTCGTTCCTCTTTGTGTAACGCCGTTTGTGCCTGGCAAGGTCACAGTGGAGAATGGGACTCAGCTGCCCTGGCTCTTTCCCCTCCCACTGCTCACACCTGTGGCGAGTGTGTGGGCTTCCTGGCCTGCTAGTATCAGAAGGTGGCACCAACCCTGCCCCTGCCCACTGCCTCGTTAAAGCCAGTGCCCACCTGCTTAGTGCCAGAACAGAGCCTGGTATGTTAAACAGTGTCCCCTGTTTCCATAAGATGTGTCTCTCCACAGATTTATGAATGGGACCTTGTTTGGAAACAAAGTCTTTGCAGGTGTAATTAAGTTAACAATCTCAGGATTGGATTTAGGGTGGGCCCAAGCCTAAACACTGGCATCTTTGTTTAAGGCTGCAGTTCCCTTCTCGTTAAATCTACCATAAATTTTTATGCGTCCTGCCTTGTGCATCGCACCTGTCCCGGCACAGGTAAGGTTGAAATAGATGGGAGGGCTGCTGCCATGGGCCACGGGACTCCAGGAGCAGCGGGAAGGCAAGGGAGCATCGCCCCTAGTCTTCAGAGGGAATGTGGCATAATGGCTCCCCAGGAAGTCAGTACTCAGAGAGACCCTCAGTTATAGAAAGTGGCAAGGAATAAGGGTTCTGGAGCCAGCGGGCTTGGGTTCAAATCCTGACTCCTCTCCCGAACAGAGGGAAGATTCTGAGCAAATTACTGATCATCGCTATGTCTCAGTGTTCCTGTGAATGAAGACCAAAATCAATAACAGAAATGCTCTTCTAGGGTTGTTGTGAAAGTTAAATGAGATAATAGATATTTAGAACAGCTCCCAATACATAACAGACCTTCAGTGAACAACAGTGATATCTGTCTAGTATGTATGTATGTATGTATGTATGTATGCACTTATTTGTTTTTGCAGTTCTAGAGATTTAAGCCAGGGGCATTCTATTAACACTCAAACACTTTTTTAAATTTTTATTTTGAGACAAGGTCTCTTCAAATGCCCAGGCTGGCCTTCTACTTGCCACTCTCCTGACTCAGCCTTCTGAGTAGCTGGAATTATGGGTGTGGGCCTCTGTTCCTGCTGGCGACTTTTATTATCCATATCATTCCCAGACCCTGAGGTCAGTGCAGCTTCGAGATTGCGCTTCCCAGGGCAACGGCTTGTCAGTGCTCCCGCCCTCTCCAAAGCCGAGCCAGGCTGGGTCAGTGCTGTATCCTCCCAAGGGCCGTGAGCACCTGTGGATTCTTTCCTCCTGTACTCTTCCCAGCTGCCACCAAATCTAAAGGCTGCCTCCGCCTCCCCCAACCCCGCAACAGGGATCACCCAAGTATGAGTGACCCCGGGCAGCTTCAACAGCGGGCCGGGCTGTGATGGTTCTTTGCACCCAGTTCCCACCTCGTTAAATCAACTATAAATGTTTTATTCCCCTGCTTGGTCCAGAGCACCTGCTCGGCCACAGCCGGCCCTCGCCGCTGAGTGTTTGCAGAGTGACTACGTTTATTGCTCGCTGTGTACAGCAGTGCGTTCACAGCATGTCCTTGCTCTCGCTGAAGCTTCCATGGTTTCAAAGGTTGCCCTTGTGTGTGAAGAGCCTTCTCACCTCAGCCACATTCTTCCCAGTTTTATAGATGTTGAGCGCTGCTGCCCCGCCCTCTTCCCAGATGGGCTGAGGAACTCTGACCCCTCTAGGATGGCCCTTTTGTCCCCTTGCTCCAAGTCATCTGAGGCGCCCGCCTCCACCTTTACTAGGAACACTGTGGAACTTGGGAGCTGCAAAACAAGAGGTGCGGGCTTGTAATCCCAACAGTCTGGCAGGCTGAGGCAGGAAGGTTGAAAGTTTGAGCTCTGCTTGGGCAACTTAGCAACTTAGCTTGATCTTTTCTCAAGTAAAACAATTCTGAAAGGGCTTGGGATATACGTTAGTGTGAAGGCTCTGGCTTCAATCTGAAGCACAGGAGAAAAAAAAAACCAGGATGCAAGTTCCCACCCTCGTGCTGATTCCTGGCATTTCCTAGTTCTTGAGCTCCTGCACATGGAAAACAGTAACTTCTAGAAGGGGCCCTTCTTCCTGGAGGCCCTTTATGAGCCCTTCAGCGCCCCAAGTGGCAGCTCCATTCCGTGAACCCTAGGCTCCCATTCCAGACCTCTTTGATGCCATGTGTCCTGGCAGGGGCCTTACCAGCCCCAGAGCCCACCCAGGTTCCTCTGGGGTCCAAAAGCTTCAGCATGACTCTCCTGTCCCTGTCATCTGCAAGTGCTCCTGTACCAACTTCCACTGCCCCAGACACACACCACTGGCCTCCCCACTTCCCTATGCCTTAGTTCCCCTGCACGGCCACACCCCACCTCCTCAGGGTCCTCTGCCTTTTCCCTGCTGTATGCCCCACTGAACCTCATCAGGCTCCTCTCAAGTTGGAGCACCAAGAGGAGGGGAGAGGGCAGAGACTAGATAGAGATGCCACCTGCAGCCCCTGACCTCACCTCTAAACAGCTCCCAAAAAACCCAGATTGCAGGTCTGGTGGGTAGGGCTGCAGAAAGCTGAGGTCCTCCAGAGCCCGTGGGGCAGAAAGTGCAAGCCCATTGTCCAGTGACTGCAGTCCTGTGCATTCGTTCCTGGTGGCCCCTGGTACATCCTTCTTCCTCTCTCAGTCTCAAGTCCCTGTCTGTCCTGACTTCATACACAAGCCTCCTTGTGAGAATGGGAGCGACTAGCTGCCAAGTGGCTTTGGAAACAAAACACTCTGCGGGGAGTGATGGGGCCTCGGGGTCCTGAGGGGCCCATGGCTTTCTCTCGATGGCCCTCGGTGGCACTTGTCCTGAACAGATGTTCCCTGTCCTCTGCTGCACCCTAATAGACTCGTAGGTGTTTTCCTCGCACAGTCTGAAGCAGCTACAGGACAGGACCCGGGTCTTTCCAGTGCAGCTGTGCACACAGAGGCAACCCCTGGGCCCTTCATCACTGCCTTCATCATCACCACTGCCCCTTTCTCGAATAACCTGCCCAGGGAGGGTCGCCAGAGCCACCACCAGACCTGGGCAGCAGGGGTAGGAGCAGGCCCCCTGGGATGGACCCCTGCCCCCATAGTTTCCTCCTCTTGGTTATAACTTGAAGACAATGCGTCTGCTATCAACATACTTGCATGATGCCTCTGAATCCATGCAGCCACTCCACTCCCAGCCCACCCCTCCAAGGGCCCCCCAAACACACCTGGGTCAGGGAGGAGGAGATCCCTCAAGGTGGTATTCAAGGCCTGAGTTCCACGCTGGGTTGTGGGGTTCTGCATGGGGTACCTGGTAGCTGCCCCCAAAGGCTCCAGCTAGTCCAGCCCCAGCTCCTTCCTCCCCTGGATGTCCTCCACACCCAGCCCTAGGTCTCCCTGCTCCAGCCGAGGCCACTCTCTCCGGTTTCCCCTTTCCCCACTCCCCTCCCCCAGAGGCTCTGCCCTACCTTGGGAGAATCAGAGAGCATGAATGACACAGCTCGCCGCCCGTCACTTCCCAGACGTGGCTGTGACACACGCAACAAGGGCCATCCCACAGCTTGCTCTCCCCACCTAGGCCCTTGGCTACCTCTAAGAGGGGGATTTTCCCAGGTGCACCTGCAGCTCGCCCACCATGAAGAGCAGAAGCTGCCCAACAACACCCTCAGGTTTCTTGCCCCAAGAGAGCACTGAAGAGCAGAGCCATGTGGAGCACAGCATATGCAGAAAGGGCCCTCACGCCGGGCGTGGTGGCGCACGCCTGTAATCCCAGCACTCGGGAGGCTGAGGCAGGAGGATCAGTGCGAGTTCGAGACCAGCCTGGGCCACAAAAGTGAGCTCAAGGCCAGCCTGAACTGAACTGCATAACAAGACCCTGTCTCAGAAAGACAAAAAAAAAAAAAAAAAGAAAGCAAGAAAGAAAGAAAGAAAGAAAGAAAGGGTCCTCAGTCCCCAGAGAGGCCAGGAGAGTAGGAGACGGATTCCAGCTGTCCCTGTCAGGAGCTGCGTTGGCGACATCAGCAGCACAATCCCAAATGCATCCTTTTTCCAGCTCTGCAAGGCCTCACAGTGGCCCTTTTAACCCCAAAGGCAGGTAGAGATCACATCATAGATCTCCAGCTCTTTGGCAGCCCCTCGCCCTCGCCAAGGGAAGGAGGGAGTCTGCCACCTGCAGCCCCGGCTGGCACAGGTACACTTAGTGATGCCCTTGAGCGAGGCAGCCTCTCACTCACCTTTTGTTACTGTTGAATATGAGGCAGCACTGAGCATCCAGAGCCTGAGGGCCAGCGGCAAAATCCAGGTCACCAGCATCTCCCAGGGCACTGGCCCCTGACGGCAGAACCTTCCCTCTCCGAGGGGCTGAGAAATGAAAGGCTCACAGGGAGTGAGCTGCTATATAAAGGACCCTGTGGAGACCTTTGCCTTGGGAAGGACAATGCTTGCCTTGGTGCCTGGCCTGGGATGGGAAGCTGAGGTGACAACACTGGGTGGGTAGCACGCAGTGGCCACAGAGAGTTGGCCAAAGGGCACCTGGTCAGCCTCTAACTCCTGCTGTGATGACTGCTCCAGACAGAGTCAT
Source organism: Myocastor coypus (assembly GCA_004027025.1). Taxonomy (NCBI): domain Eukaryota; kingdom Metazoa; phylum Chordata; class Mammalia; order Rodentia; family Myocastoridae; genus Myocastor; species Myocastor coypus. The sequence continues at coordinate 7,770 of PVJA010045879.1, read as the reverse complement.
TTCAGGAAGCCAAGTCGCTGGGTGGAGCAAGACACAAAGGAGGGACAGGAAGGAGAGGTGTGAGAGCAGGTGGGGGCGGGGGACCCCAGGGAGCAGGACATCAGCACCTCCTACGGGACGGGACGGATGGAGGTGGCAGGACAGTCAGCAAGATAGCCTAGGGGAAGAAAATTCTTCCCTACACTGAATGAGAGAAGCCTCCCTCATTTAGCTTTCTTCATCGACCATCTCCAACTGACCCCTTACAAATTTCCAGTACTTTCCTGCTTTCGGGTGAGGCATGAGGCACCCATGAGACTTTATGGCCAGGTCTCCACCCTGGCCAGAGTCAGAGGTGAAGGAAGCCATGGCCAGTCCCTGCCCAGGACAAAGGTCTGAGGGACCTCTCCCAAGCCCCCACACAGAGAGCCACTGGGGCAGGTTGTTCCTGACTGTCTCAGCTCTGGTCACGCAAGACTGACTGCCCACAATGGTAGGACGTGTGGGCCCAAGCCTGGCATGGACCAGCCCTGTGGTGAGTATGTGGCTGTGGAAGAAGCCCTAAGACACTTTACACCTCCGTGCCAAGGCAGCCACCCCAAGCTGTCCTTCCCCTTGGATGGTACCTGGCAGCAGCATTCATAGTATTTTTGATCACCCCTCATAAATACACTCAGGTGGGGCTCGGGAGATAGGTCAGTAGAATAAGTGCTTGCCTAGCAAGCACAAGGGCCTGAGTTTGATACCCAGTTCTGCAAATAAATAAATATATGAATAAATACACTCAGGAAATCGAACTTCAGAACTCCAGAAAGTAGAAAGAACAATGTGATAAAAATGTTCAAAGCAAAGTAATCGGATGGGCCCGGCGGGATGGCTCAGTTGTCTAAAGCACCTGCTTGGGAAAGCTTGGGCGGCTTCAGGGACTGCGGTTCAATCCCCGGCACCACATGCTGCGCCAGCCCTGCCTTCGGGGCGAGCTGAGCCAGCCATAAAAATGAGTGAATAAACAAACAAACGTTGTGAAACAAGAAAAAAAATAAATAAAAATTTAAAAAAAACAAACAAAGCAAAGTAATCGGAGGGGAAATTAATGGCATTGTACTTAGTATTATAATAATCATTTATTTTTATTTAAATACTCCAAATAGTTTTTGATCAGCCCTCCTATAACCACAACTCTAAGAGCTGCCCCAGCCCTCCCTAGGAGAAAGGTATGTATCTGGGCCCGCTGACATCTCATTCTGAAGTCCCTGTTTTGCAGCCAGATGGAAGACACCAGGAGAAAAGGAGAGGCACCGAGAAGCCTCTTCTATGGTGAGCAGAAGGGAACAAGGGCGAAGGCAATGAGGAGGAGGAAACTCACTTCCCTTCATCCTTGGGGACCCCGGGAAGTTCATAGTCCCCCTACGGGGTTTTAGGCCCTTACAGGGGAGGAGGACAGGTAGAGCTTCCGGGTGGGACTCAGGGCTGGGAGTGCAGGCTGGGGCAGCCTAAGACATCAGGGTATTTGCACCTACCTAGGGGAGGGGTGTGGGGGAAGCGATAGGATTTGGGGCTGGGAATATGAGGGTGGGAAGGGGGAACGTAGAAAGCAGGGGAGCTACAGGGCTGGGGAGGGGACTGATCTGAGGAACTGGCAAAGAAGAAGAACAGATGTAAAGGAGAGTGAGGGCCCAGAAAGGAGTTATACAGTGGGTGGCCACCAAACTGGCCACAGGCTCAGGGAGAGGGACAGGTGACAGTGGGATGGTAACAGGGTGTGAACAGGAAAATAGGGACTAAGACCTGAGGTGAGGATGCGAGAGCCTGAATTAGGCAATGTAAACATGAGAGCTGAGATGGGAGAGTGGACAGGGACAGGGGACTGAGCATCCCAGCAGTTTTCACAGTAACTGTGTGAGGTACCAGGGCACGCGCATCATACCCATTTTCAAGGTGTGGTAACAGAAGTGGGAGAATACTGACTCGTGCAGGGTCCCACCGTGGAAGAGCCTGGATGTGAGCCAAGTCTCCGGGTGGGTTTCAGCCAAGTCAGGAGGAGGATGGGAGTCAAGGGGACAGTCTGGTTTTGCCAAAGGCCTCTGGGAGCTTGGGCTGCAGAAGTCGTGGGAGCATGTCCTGCAGGACCTGGTACAGATGGTTCCCTCCCGCTGTCCTTGGTGGAGGCGTGGGGCTCACATGGAGGACATGACCACCTCAGGTCTCTGGATGTACACCTGTCCCAAATGTGGGTTAGCAAAATGAAGAAGGGAGGCCCCTGCTGGGCCGGACCGCACTCCTGGGCGTGCGCCTCTGCTCCCCCCACCTCCTACCTGTACATTGGGGTCCAACCTCTGCAGAGCCACTTGGAAATTGACATCCTTGTCTAGAGAGAGAGAACAGAGAATAGGTCGAGGGGAGGATAAAGGAGGAACAGGATGGGCCCCAAAGGGCGGCAGTGCAGGAAGGAGCAACATGGACTCCTCGGTACTCCCGTCCTGGGCTGGGGCCTTGGTTGCGTCCTGCCTAAGTTGCAAGGGTCTCCGGGAAGCCCGTTCTGCCTTGTCAATTGACAAGACTCACCTGTCCCGTCATCCTTGAAGCCTGTGTTGACGAAAGTCCCCACGGTGTCATCATCCCAGACCTCGAACCACTGCCTGTCTTCTGCCTTGAACCTGAGCAGAGGCGTCGCAAGGTCAAGCAGGCCTGCTCACCCTGAGACCCCTGCCGCCCACGTCGCCCCAGCCACCACCTCCTCGGCGCCTCACCGGCTGTCCTTCCTTGATGACCACTTCCAGAAGCTCAGCGCCCCCAGCAGCAGGAGCAGGAGCAGAGCGCCGGCGCCCGTCAGTCCCCCGACCAGCGCCCTCCAGTGGATGGCCACCTCGCAGCGCGGGCCGGAGTACCAATGCGTGTCAGAGGAGAAGCAGCTGGGGAGAGGTCACAGGTCTCAGAAAACTCACAGGGGGAGGGGCAGGGCGCACTCGGAGGACGGTGAGTGGGGCCTCTGGAGAAGCTCCAATCTGAGGGCGGGGCGGGCCCAGGGGCGACGCTCACGCTAAGGAGGGTGGGTAGAGCATTGGGGTGGGTCCCTACCCTGGGGCTCAGCCTATGACCTGACAGGCAGCAGTGGTCAGGGCCTTGGGACTCTGGGGATGCAGGTGAGACACAATGGGCGGGCCGTGGGTGGACAGGGCCCACTGAGTGGGTGGCGGGAGGGGCTCTGGGCCTCACCGGCAAGCAGGCCCACTCTTCTCCAGAAAGCACTGGCCCTGATTACAGTTGATGGCACCATCCACATCCGAAGTGCAATTAGAGACACAGCGAAGCCGGTTCTCTTCCACCAAGGGGAAGTAGAATTCTTCGTAGCCCTTGGGGACTACTCTTTGGCAGGCGGCTGGGGGATTGGGGAAGAAGGGGTTGCGGAGACAGGAACCGCGTTCATTCTATGCCGGGTATGATTCTAATGATCCAAAATGCATAGGAAGGACATTTCCTGGGCTGACACTGAGGCTGACCCTAGATTAGATGGAAAAGCCCCCTGCCACTTTGTCCCTTGCCCTCCCCTGCTGGTGCCTGAGTGGGCACCACGAAGGCCAGGCTGGGCCACATCACGTGCCTTCCCCAAAAGGTTCCCCCTCTTTTCCCCAGGGAGCTACAAAGGGCAGCAGTCCCTGATGGGAGGACTGGTGACCACTTGAGAACACTCAGCCCTTTGCCAAACACTCACCTTGCAGATTCGGTCCTGTGCTGGTGGTGTTGTTGACCTTGATGGAGTCACGCTTGAAACACAGAGCTAGGGGTCGGGGAGAACACAGGAACTGATGAAGGAGACCACAGCAGGTAGGGGGAAGGAGGGAGGGAGAGGGTGCGCTGGTGTTCCCGGATGTAGTGGGACTGTTAGGGAAGATACTTGTCCTCCTCCTCTCCTCAAATAATCACGTGTTTTTCTGCCATCGTAAAAATATGCATCATACCTGCTAGGGAGTCTCTCCCCCCCCCCCCCGCCCCACACCCAGGTCTGCTAAGACCCTCCATAGTCCCACCCTATGCCCTGTTCTCCACCTGCCACAGGTAGCACAGCGATGGCCACTGATCTCTAAAGGCAATCTGGGCCATGCTGACCCTGACTCCTCCCTCCAGCTCTGCTCACTCTGGTTGTCCTGGCAGCTGCCCTCGCTCTGGCTGGCATTCTCGAGCTCCGTCTTAAGGGCCGTCTTCACCTTCTCATATTCATTCGCCAACTGGGAGCTGACAGGCAACTTCAACAGAACTAGATAGTCCACCACAATGCTGCCATTCCTGGGGGAGGCAGGGTCTTAGAAGGTGCCCAAACCTGAGGCACATGGGCCCTTGGAGGGGCACTCTCAAGAGCAACCAAAATCCAGTCATGAGTTGGGATGCCGCCTGAATTCTTTTCAGCCTGGCAACGCGGGGCAAGCAGTGATGGACATTCTCCTGTGTTGCATGAGGCTAGCACCACAGCACGTTCTCCTGGGCTGCTTGCCTCACCCCCACCCTAGTGCTGACCCGCCCTAGAAGAGCTACTGCCAGCCAGAGAGCCCCAGTCAACCAGCCCAACACCACCTCTCCACTCATCCCATGTGATCTCCTTCTAGCGTGCTGAAGAGGAGGGTCATTGTGCTTTCTGCAGAGGAATAGCCCCACATAATGATCAAAGAGCCCCCGAGTAATTCCCTTGCATACCCCTTCCACCCCTCTTTGGCTTCTCCAGCCTTTCTTCACACCCCTTTGCCACCACTTAACGCTGCTACCATATCTTCAGGGTGGCCTCCTACCTCAGGGACCAGATCTCCACACGTTCGAACCCTTCCACATTTTCATAAATCTTCTTCATCTGAAATGCCAAGGATCCCTGGGCTCATGTCTGAGCTGTGGGCCTGAGGACACCCAAGAACCTTGAGGCCCAGCTCCAGGAAAAGACCCTATGGTTCCCTCTTTTCTCCCCTCACCTGATTCTGGAAGACATCGCTGAAATGTTTGTAGGCCTTGGAAGTGTTATCTTTGAGCTCATCAGAGAATTCTTGGTCGACAGATACCTCCATGCTCACTTCAGCCTCCACAGACTCTGCACACAGCATGCCCAGCTTCAGTCACTTGCCACCTGCCCCATCTGCCATCCCCCCCCCACCTCCCCTCCCCATCACTCCTCCCTCTGGCCCCTCTCCACAGACTCCAGGGACCGGCTGTCCAGCACTTGGTGAAAAGAAAGTGATTCTGGGGTGCTGTGCCTGGAGGTGAGGTAAAGAAATTAGGATGCATGGCTGGTCCTTTCCTTATCTGCTCCTGAGGTAGAGAAGATAATGCTCCCCAAAATGTCTCTGCCCAAATCTCCCGAAAGAACCTGTGGCTGCCTTATGCTACGTGGAAGTGTAAAATTAGATTGCAGATAATCTGCACCAGGAGGCACATAAAAAGAGATTGCTGATCAGCAGACCCTCACATGGGAAAATTCACAAATACTGTCCAAGTGAGCCCAGCACTGTCACAAACATCCTTAGCAGGGAAAGAGGGAGGAAGAACTCCCCTCCCAAGCGTCAGTCAGAAAGTGTGATTGGGTTGGGGGTAGCTCAGTGGTAGAGCATTGGACTAGGATATACAGGGCCTGAGCTCAATCCCCCAACATCCCTTGTACCCTAAAAGAAGAAGGCATAACTATGGAGAAAAAGTAGAGTGATAACAGTTTCAGGGGCCTTAGTACACATGACGAAAGCCTGTAAAAGCCAGAAGAAGCACAAAACATATTCTTTCCCCCCAGGCTTCTGAAAAACAACGAGGCCCTGGTGACACCTGGACTTTAGCTCAGCGAGACCCACGACAGACTTCTGCTGGGCTGGGAATTCAGCTCCAAGCAGCCCAGACCAGAAGGAGCCCAGGAGGAAGTCTGAAGCCAGCAGACGGAGATGGAGAGGAGACCCAGCATGCAACAGCATAGGGCATGGAAAGAAGACAGGGACAGAAGGACTAGAGGGATTGCGTGGGCAGCCTCCGGGACCAGTGCAGGCACCCTTGGGAGGGCATGTGAAGCCCACAGCCCCACAACTCACCTAGCTCCACCTGTTCCACTGGATTTTCACAGAGGGGGCCGTAGAAGGTGCTGGGGCAGATGCACTTGAGGCCATCCAACGTCCCCCCATTCTGGCACTTAGACTCCTCACAGCGATCCCCAGAGGAACCTGGCTGACAACTGCAGTGGCCTTCTTCCCAGGTGCCACCATTTTCACAGATGCCTGGGAAACATAAGAAGAAAAAGAATTCAAATGGGACCCAGTCGTGGTGACAGGAATTGAGCCGGAAAGGAAGGGAAGCAGGCAGTCCCACCTGGGGAGGTGATCAGGCTTGCTACTGTGGTCCTCTGAGTTGTGCTTAAAACTGTTTTCCGTGAAGTAAGGGTAGTAGGGGTCTTCGTGGTGGCTGCTGATCTCTCTGGAGTGGTGGAAGGGATAGGATCTGTCAAGTTGCTTGAGGTTGTGACAACTGGAAGGTTGCTATTTGGTTTCACAGTGGAGCCAGCCATCCGTGGGGTGGTGACAGAATTGGTGCTCAGCCAGCTCTTGCTGGGTGTTTGGGTGCCAGCCGACACCGTGCTCACGGATGCTGTGCCAGCGCTGGGAGAGCTGGGAGTATCACTTGGCATGTGGGCGGGCTCGGTTTCTGGAGTCTTGGAAGTATCGGTGTCCATATACGTAGGAAGGATAGTTCTTCCGCCGGTAGTACTAGGACTGGAAACCACTTCAGTAGTGGAGGGAAAGATGGAGAACAGGGTCCCAGGAGTCACTGTAACCTTCGTGTTGGGATCCACTTCGACGCGTGGAGTCGAGGGAGAGGGAGGAACCATTGTGGTGGAAAGATGGGAAATGTAAGAAAAGGGAGTTGTCGCAGCAGGAGTTGCGGCGCGTGAAGAGGTGGCTGGAGATATTCCGGTAGTTGCAGACGAAGACAAAGGAGGAAAAGCCGCGACCGAAGAAGAGCTCATACGCTCCGTGCTGGAGAAAGGAGGGAAGGTAGGGGCAAAGCTGGTGACAGTAGTGCGTGTCAGAACACCGCTGGCCGAAGAGGGAGGAAGGGACAGTGTTACCGATGCTGTTGGAGGGACCAGAGGACCAAGAGAGGTGCTCGCAACACCTGCAGATAGACTGCTCTGCGGGGAGGACTCTGTGCTAGACTCACTGGAGGGAACTGAGGTCAGAAAAATGGGAACAGAAACAGAGGTCTTCCGCGTGGACAGCCTGGTATTTGTACTAGGGACATCTGCTGTGGACGTGAGCATGCTCAGGTGGGTTGGTGGGGTCAGAGCAGAGGAAGAGGGCACCACAGTGTCAGCCTTAGTGGTTTCTGATGTGGGCAGAAAGGGGCTGAGAGGTGTGGCCATGGTGACAGTGGCTGGTATGTCTGTTCTGCTGGTGCCAGAGGTACTATCAGGTATGGAGTGTGTGACAGTATCAGTGGGGGAGCCAGAGGACGAGGTGTGAGATGTGGACCTCCCGTCAGTAGTTGGGAATGTGGGCAGCAAGGTGGATAACAGCGTGGTGCCTGTGGCACCAAGGGTGGCAACCGAAACAGATGTGAAAAGTACAGGACTACCCGTGGCTGATGTTCCCACACTGGTGGCCACGGGAGGAGAGGTGCTGGATGTCCCAGAAGTAGACACATCTGTGAGGCTGACAGAAGAATCAGTGAGAACAGGAGAAGTAATGTCTGTCTTGGGAGATGTCAGAGAGTCCCTGGTGGGGGTCAGCGTGGACTCTCCCGTGGATGTGGCACTGGAGCTGGGGAAGGTGGAGAAGG
>PVJA010045878.1:0-15416 GCA_004027025.1 Myocastor coypus | reverse complement strand
AGAGAGAGAGAGAGAGAAAGAAAGAGAGAGAGAAAGACAGAGAGAGAGAGACAGAGAGAGAGAGAGAGACAGAGAGAGAGACAGAGAGAGAGACAGAGAGAGACAGAGAGAGAGAGACAGAGAGAAAGACAGAGAGAGAGAGAAAGACAGAGAGAGACAGAGAGAGAAAGACAGAGAGAGAGACAGAGAGAGACAGAGAGAGAGAGACAGAGAGAGAGACAAAAAGACAGAGAGAGACAGAGAGAGAGAGAGAGGGAGAGAGAGAAAGACAGAGAGAGAAAGACAGAGAGAGAGACAGAGAGAGAGAAACAGAGAGAGAGACAGAGAGAGAGACAGAGAGAGAGACAGAGAGAGAGAAACAGAGAGAGAGACAGAGAGAGAGAGACAGAGAGAGACAGAGAGAGAGAAAGACAGAGAGAAAGACAGAGAGAGAGAGAAAGACAGAGAGAGAGACAGAGAGAGACAGAGAGAGACAGAGAGACAGAGAGAGAGAGACAGAGAGGCTCTCTGCTTTAAGATATGCACCTCAGACCACACCCATAATCCCACAGTACTAAAATCCATAATCTCAGCAGTACTAAGACATAATCCCAGTGGATCATGTGTTAGTCACAAACTCTAGAAGTCCCTGCCCCATGACTGCATCAAGCTTTGGGGGGACAACTAGATGCAAACCATAACACCCTGTCATTGGCTTTGCCTGAGCTCCCACTTTACTACATGGCAGGGTAGAGAATGAAAGCCTGGTTTTGTCTTACAAGTGCCCTCAGAAAATTCTGCTTTGTTTTTCCACTATGCAGTAATCAAAATGCTTATTTGCTTGTTAAGATGATTAGGTTGGGGGCGTTATTTATTTATTTATTTTCCTTTGAATTTCTATGAATTTTGTTGTTCTCCAAGTCACCACATATGTGTCATTGGTGTTCAGATCCCCATGTCTGGCTTTGTGAATGAGATGAGACTCAAAGCAGCACCATGACGCTGCAGTCCCAGCCTCCGGGAATCACTGCACTGTTAGCTGTAAGACGGTGAGGATGGATGAGTGGGTTTTGATTTATTTTATTCTTCTGTGTGCATAGCAGCTTTTCTATAATAGTTTCCTAATTTGAGGACAGTTTTAAAATCCATTTTTGTATAATTTCTATAAATGCATACATAGGTTTCTATGTCTGTATGTATGTGTGCATGTGTGTGTGGGCGTGTCCACATGTGTTCACATGTTTGTGTGTGTGCGTGCATGTGTGTGTGTGTGTGTGTGTGTGTGTGTGCGTGTGCTGGGGATGAACCCAAAGCCTCCTGCATGCTAGGGTGAAATTAAATACTGAGGTATTTCAATAAATGCTAATCTTAGTATGTAATCCAGAGAATCTTACTTTGGTGTCGCTGGCCTTTCAAAGTCGTGACCTCTGACACAGACTTGTACTGCCCTCACACTCAAAGCCAGCATGGTCTAGGAGAGAAGGGAGCAGTCCTTTGAAGCCAGCACTCAGCGGCCCTTTCCGGAGTCCTCCCATTCAGTCCATCTTGAGGTGACCAGGAGCTTTGGGAACAAACTGTGTCAACTATGCTGGCTCTTTGTGTTTTGGATAGAGTGGCCTTTACCACATGGAGTTGCATTTGCTTTTCTTCAATGCTTATGAAAACTTGCACAGAAGATTGTCATGGACAACGTGGTACATGGACTCTGAATTTCATTTTGCTCTTCTGTTCATCAGTTAATGCTGGAAGTGTGTAGAAGCCTGTGAGGGGCATGTTCAGGTGCCACTTCTGAGCCAGTGCCTGGAGGGTGGCAGTTAGATGGGCTCAGTTCTTGCTGATGGCTTGGTGGTCCTAGGATGCCACGCAGATACTTTAGTGCTTACTGCAGGCAGGGAGAACGTATAGGGGCAGCACATGGCCACCACTGGCTATGGCATGGTGCGGGGCAGGCTCCGACGTCCTCTAAAGGCACCTGCTTTCTGCTGTATGCCAGGCCCTGCTAACAGCGGCATGGAACTGCAGTGTACAATCAAGTCCTCCTTGGTGCTTTGCTTCAAGTCTTTTAAAAAAATTTTATATATTTTATACAAGGTCTCACTGCGCAGCTCTGACTTGTAGTGATCCTCCTGTTTTCAGCCTTCTCTGTGCTGAGATTACAGGTGTGCACCACCATGCCCAGATTCAATGGCTGGCTCAGTGTGCTTGGGGGCAGGGCAAGTGTGGCGTGTGGTGCTGGGGATTGAACTCAAGTCCCTGCACTTGCCAGGCAGGTGCTTAGACCATTGAGCTATCTCCCTGGCCTAAATCTTTCACATTTTAAAAACATTTTATATTTTGAAATATTCTAAATATCTTTTGTACTTTGCTGGTGTTCTAGTTTTTTGTTTTGAACAGCAGAATTCTCTAGGCATCTTAGGGAGGCCCTGGGCACAAGTAACCATGCACATTTCTGTCCTTAAGCAATGCCCACCCTCTGAAAATTTGTCAGGTCTGTGGTGACAAAGTAGCACTGGTCAGTCAGCGTTTCACCTCTGAGCCAAATGCCTGAGATGACCAACTTACAGGAGGACAGCTTTACTGTGGCTCATGATTTCAGAGGTTTCTGTCTGAGACCTCCCCATCCTCATCCCCTGTGCCTGTGGTGAGGTAGAAATTCAAGAATGTGTGTTGTAGCAAAGCCTGTTTACCTCACAGTGGCCAGAAACAGAGAAGAAATGCAGAACAGATAGGTCCCAGTGTACCCTTCAAGGGCATACCCCAGTGGCCTAGCTTCCTCTCAGAAGGCCCTATATCTTCAGGTGAAGTTACTGCTCACTAGTTCTTCCTGGGTACTGTAGGCCACAGATCTGTTTTTATGCATTTATCTTATTTATGCATAAGTTTTTATGCACTTTTTTTTTTTTGTGTGTGTGTCTGGATCAGGCTATGCTGGGGGCCAGGTTGGTGTGGCATGTGGTGCCGGGGGTCTACCTGCGGTCTTCTGCACTTGCGTAAGCAGGCACCTTAGATGGCTGAGATTGTTGAGCTGTCTCACTGGCCCTCATCCCACTATTTGGCATTAGCCTTTTTGTTTTTCTCTCTAGCTCTTTTCTAATCTGTAAAACAATAACATGTACTGGAAGCGAACTCTATAATTTGTGTTTGCTCTAAAATCTTAAATAATTTTTCCAAGGCCACGTGTATGTGTTCTCACACTCCCTGTTCAGTTTTACTACTTCCTTACAAGAGGACAGGTTATTAACCGATTCATCACTCTGGCATTGTTAATGATGTTGCATCCTACACACTGCGTAACCAGTGTCGGCGCTGTTTGTTTCCTTTGCTGTGGGCAGATGGGTGTATTTCGTGGAACACTCCTTGGATCCCAGGTCTGTCATTTAACCAGACATTCACCACACTGCGTCTTGGTATTGCAGTTGTGCAATGTGCTTGTTTTTTAGGGCTATTGCACAATGGCAAATCAGATAATTACATCTCAAGGCAGTTTGTAGAGACTCATTAAAAGTAGTTTTTCTGTTTAGTAATTCTTGTTACATTTAAATCTCTTATTAGAAGTTCTTGCTGAGTTTGTGTGTGTGTGTGTGTGTGTGTGTGTGTGTGTGTGTGTGTGTGTGTGTCTTTTTGAGACAGGGTCTCACTGTGCAGTTGAGGCTGGCCTTGGGCTCACTTTTGTGGCCCAGGCTGGTCTCGAACTCGCACTGATCTTCCTGCCTCAGCCTCCCAAGTGCTGGGATTACAGGCGTGCGCCACCATGCTCAGCTCTGCTGAATTTTCTGATTTAAAACAAACTGTATTAGCCTTACTTCCTCTGGGCTGTATCTCCAGCCCTTGAGCTAGATTTCACTGAGAATGGTGTCAAGGCATTTGCATAACTCTACATGCAAATGAAAGTGTAAGCTGGGAGGGTGTGGGACTGTCCTAGTCTTGTTCATAGGTTAACCATCAGGTGCCTCTTGGGGCAGGTAATAGTAAGGAGGTGCTGTGGAGCGATTTTGTTGTTCCAAGTGAGTTGTGAGTCTTTTTGTCTTTTTGAATTGTTCTACCTCAGTTCACCAAATGCCTGGTGTCCTATTGGGTGAGTTTTCTCCAATGAAATATATTTCTTTTGGGGGTTGTTTTATTTGCCAATTTTTAGAGTAAAAATTTATATTCTAACACATTTGTGTAGTGACTGGGATGTTTAAAAATATCATAAAAATCCATTTTTAGAGGTTTGATATGCTTCGATCAGTGGCAGTAATTCTTTTTGGCGTTCCACTCATCCAGTCTCTGGCCAGTGGGTACCCTGAAGCTGGCACCTGAGCCCTTGGTGTTTAGTCGTCTGCATGGTTGCTGGCATGGCAGATAGTGCCTCACTCGCCTTCCTGCCTTAGGCCTGGGATTAGATCAGGCACAATTCAAGGTATCCTGGTTCATTTGAGAGGAAAAGGCCATTTTGGAGACTGTGGTCTAGACATTGAGATTGATTACTGTTACAAGGCTGCCATAGTTTCTGGTCTTTTTTAAATTAAAAAATCATATTTATACTTTAAATGTAAGATGATAGACTATTACTCCACATCTCTCATATATTGTAACCTCTTTCCTCTAATACCAGAAAGTGTCTCCTAATGAGTTTAACATAATTATTAATCCAACTGTGCATGTAATAGTTTCAAACCAACTGCCAGTATTACTAACTAGTAATAAATACTAAATGCAACTTAAAACTTCTTAGTGGCTCCTTCTATCTTGAAGGTTATATCTTGACTGGATATATAAAGTTGTATGTCCCAGGGATATTTGAGTGAGTTCTCCCTGATATGGTTATGTCTGCTATGCTCTGAGGTATGTTTCATTTATTTTCATTTCTTAGGGATTATGCTGAAGTATTTTTATATTTTTCTGTTGGACTTCCATTGTAAATTACATAAGCATTTATATGATTGGAAAATCAAAAACATAAAACAAAGTGCCAGATTCCTGCTGGAAAGATAGTTCAGTGGTGTAAAAACCTGCCTGGTAAATGCAAGGTCGTAAGTACTTCATTGGAGGTCCTTCCCTCTCTACTGAAGTTTTTTTTTTTTTTTTTAATTTTTTTCCTTTATTTTTATTTTTATTTTTTTTTTGTCTTTTTGAGACAGGGTCTTGCTATGCAGTTGAGGCGGGCCTTGAGCTCACTTTTGTAGCCCAGGCTGGTCTTGAACTCACACCAATCCTCCTGCCTCAACCTCCCGAGTGCTGGGATTACAGGCGTGAGCCACCACACCTGGCAAATTTTTTTCCTTTTAATAAGAAAGAACAATGACATTTAAAAAAACATGTTAGTAGTACATTCCCAATAATTGATACAATGCATATTGTTGTCCTTGCAGTAGTTATATAGAACATAGGGTGTAGACATGATAATTTTTCTAATCAATATTGGTGCAAAAAATTTCTTCTCGTTGAACTAAGAGAAAGTAGTTGTATACATAGTCCAGTATTCCATAATTACAATAGATTATTGGCAGAACTAGCAATGTTGAAAGCTGTTTATTTAAGCCTTTTACAGTTTAGCATACTAATCTAGCTTTATGTTTTATGCCTCATGGTTAAACTTTTCCACTGGGTGGTTAAGGTCAAGTTAAAGGAAGACCTACATAACAAAACATGTAACTTTTGTATCTCCCAAGGTCAGTCAAATGCCCTCAGGATTTACTTTGAAACCTTGTATAGTGCTTTGTAGAACTGTTTTCTGTTCTCAGCCATCTGGATGAATCATGACCATTGCTTGACCAGTTTGCTCTCCGTGAAAGCCCGAAAGAATGTCTTCTCTCTAGGTGACTCTCTTTAGGCACATTATACATCATCGACCCCTTTCCTCTGTGCTCCCATAATCTCCTTGAATAGAAAATTTGGGAAACCACAGAGTTATAGCATGTTACAGTACAGGTTCTCTTATATCGTGAGTCCTCACTGACCTTGAAAGGCTAGGGTGAAAATATTGTCAATCCTTGTAGCCCTTCTTTTTCTCTAATTTTTGGTCTGTAAACTTAAATTCTTAATGCTCCAGAAGAGGAGCTTCATGATAGTATTACTTTATAACATAGATACTTGAGCTTAACATCACTGTATTTCTGAATATCAAACATCTTACACTTAACTTGGAACTGGTATTTTCCATCAGTCATTAATATTCTAATAAATCCCTATACAATGTGATAAAAGCATTTACACATTTTTTACACAAACATTTAGAAATCTAAGTATATGTAAAACTGTAGCTGGTCGAATCTATGACATTTTTCCTAGTCTCTTACTCTCATTTAATACCTGTTGTATGATTTTTGGTCCTGTGCTGAAAGAAATGATGAGAAGACCCGATGAATGTAGCTTCAGAGAACTCACAGAGATTTCTCTTCCTCAGTGAGCCCAGAGCCTCAGAAGGCTCTTCTTTTTATTTAGCATTAAAAAACATGGCTAAAGATTATACGTTACTACTTTAATAGATACAGCATATTCCAGACATATAGCTCATGCTAATACTAACAGATGTAGCTCACGCCAATGCCAACAGACATGTAGCTCACGCATGTGCTTCCAGACATGTAGCTCACAAGTAATACTTTAAGCAGGAGAGGAGGCAACCATTGGTGTCACATAGCAGATAAACAAGGAACGGGGCATCCATGGGAAGAGCTGACATCCGCAACCTTGAGCCCCAGCTTTCCAGGAGCCTCAGGCAACAGAAGGCAGCCTTCACTGGGCTCTGTCTATAATTCAAGGACAGGGCACCTGCAGGCAGAGCTCCCCCCTGAAGCTTCAGGCCTCAGCTTTCCGAGACTCCTGAGCAACAGAAGGCAGGCCTCCCTGGGTTCTGTCTATAACTCACCACTTCTAAGGACACCAACTGGTCTTCAATCTTATCTCTATATCACTACAAATACCCTTTTTTGTTTTCTTATAAAGCAATCATGTATTTGAGAGAGAGTATAACAATAACTGAAATTACATTAGAAGCAGCACAAATCTAAAAGACAAGAATGACAAGCATTCTAAGCATAATTTTAGTGTTACCTACTGCTATCCTCAGTGGGAAAATTATTTTAATGGTTCTTAGGACCATTATCTAATTCATCCTGTGTATATTAGTGTGTGCTTTTGGTCTTGCCATGTTTCCTATTTTTTTGTTTGCAGTCACTTTGTTGTTTAATGCTTAAGTCCGTGGTTTCCGTTCAGCTGTGTTATGACTCTCCATTTTTATTTATTCTTTTGAGTTCTTGCACTAGGGAGACTATACAATATTTATACTTATAGGCCTGGTTTATTTCACTTATGAGTATATGTTCAAGATACATCCACTTATATATATGAAGTCTTCTAGTTTATCATTCTTTATAGCTGAGTATAAAAATACTACATCCATTCTATAAAAATACGATATCTTTTTCAGCCAGTCTTCAGATGATGGGTATTTTGGTTGATTCCAAGGTTTGGCTATCAAATCTGCTATGAACATAAGTGCACAGATATCACTATGATTTTCTTTTGGGAAAATTCCTAGTAGGGGGATAGCTGGATTGAATGTGTCTTAGTTACTCTTCTCTCGTTGCTGGGACAAATACCCAACACCCAAAATGAAGAAAGGAAAGGTTTATTTAGCTCACAGTTACTGGAGATTTCAGTCCACATTCAGCTGGCCCAATGCTGAGTAGAACAGGGCAGAGAGCATCCAGTTCCTGGTGGTGGAAATGCAACAATTGCGACAGAGGCAACTGACCAACCAGGGGAGTAGAGAGCAACAATTCAGTCTGTCTCTCTGTCTCTCTTTAAATTACATCAGGCTCTCTGCCTTAGCCTATCCACCTAAGGCCACACCTATAATTCCCAGCAGTACTCAGACCAATAATCTCATCAGTACTAAAACACATAATCCCAGTGACTCATGAGTCAAGTCTTAAACTCTAGAAGCCCCTGCCCCATGATTGCATGAGGTTTTGGAGGACAACTATACATAAACCGTAGCATTCTGCCCCTGGACCCCAAAATCTCATACATATCCCTTTGTACAAAAGACATTCCAGTCCATCTGGAAGAGTTGCCCAAGTCCCAACAGTTTCAGCATTGCTGAAAGATCCAAATTCCAAATCTCTTCCAAGATCCAAGGCAAACTCTCAACTGTGAGCTCCTGTATAAAAGAAAAGTTAAATACATCCAACATTCAAAGATAAACATTAGCATTCCAAAAGTTGTAAACAACAGAATAATACAAAACACTGAGACCAACACATGTCCAAAATCCAGCAGGGTAAACATTAAATCCCATAGTTCCAACTGGAACATCCAAAACAGTCTGCACTGAATTGTGAGCTCCAAAGGCCTTACATGCTCCAGCACTCTTGGTGATAGTTTCCATGGCTTCCCTCTTAGGCCGGCTTTGCTCCCTCTTTGCACGATCCACTTTCCTGGATTTTCCAAACTTCTGGGGTTTCCACTGAATAGGCTTCTCACTCTCTGCTTTGCACACTGCCTGGCCTCCCAGGCCTTCTTCTGAAATCAAGGTGGAAGCCTTCTCAACCTAGCAGCTCGGACATTCTGAGTGCACCTAAAACCACTGTCATGTGGGTGATGCCAAGTTCTGCTGCCAGCTTCAACAGTAGCCAGGCTTTCTTCTCTCTTGGTTGTAGAAGTGGAGTGCCTGGATCCATGAACACTTTGACCTTGATTTTGAGGAACAAATTCTCCATGTGGGTGCCATTTTGGAACCTGGTTTGGCCATTGCTGCCATTCTGGTACTTGGGTCTCTGTGGCTTTCTTCTCAAGGCAAAACCTCTCTCTTTTGCAACTCTGAGGCTACAAAGAGTGGAGATTCCACCTCTTGTGATGCCCTCAGGCCATCCTTTTGATTCTTTAGTTTCTTCCCAGCAGTGGAGATCCTTTCAGCTCCATCATTGCAGTCCACAGCTTTCCTGATATTTCCTTTCTTGCCAAAGTCACATTTTAAATCTTCCTTCTTGGGTCTTTGCTCTTGATTTTCAACATAAATCTGGCTAAAAGCCACTAATAGCAACCATGCTACTGCCCCAATAGTTTGTTGCTTTGAAATATCTCTGGAAAGATTAATCAGTCTACCATGCTTAATCTCAGTCTTAGGCAAGTCTCTGGGCATGAGCAAAATTCCGATAGACTTTCAGCCAATCCGTAGCATAAATTATCTGGAGTCCATTGACCAATGCTGTTCTTTTTCCCAGCAGAAACCTCCTCAACTTGGTCTTTACAGGCAGGCTTTATGTCAGTCTTCTGGTCTGACTTCTGACCAGAATATTCCCTACAGAGCAGCCAAAGCTTTTCCAGCTGTTCACAAGTAGAGGACCTCTCCAAACATTTCCAGTCTCTGCTCATAAACCATTCTTTATACCCAGGCTTCAAACCAGTCTTCTGGTCTGAGTTCTGTCCAGAATCTCCCAAACAGAACAGCCAAAGCTGTTTTGTTTGTAGCTGACATCTCTGAACCTTTCCTCTCTCTTCCCACAAGCCATTCACAAACGCTTGTAATCCACATGGTCAGGTTAGTCACAGCCATGACCCCACTTCTCTGGTACCAAATTCTGTCTTAGTTACTCTTCACTCATCGCTGGGACAAATACCGAAGACCCAAAATGAAAGTAGGAAAGGTTTATTTAGTTCATAGTTACTGAGGTTTCAGTCCATATTCAGCTGGCCCAAGGCTGAGTGGAGCAGGACAGAGAGCATCCAATTAATGGCAGTGGAACAGCAACAATCGCAACAGAGGCAGCCGACCAAACAGGGGAGCAGAGAGCAACAGTGTTCCTTTGATTTGCATTTCATGAAAGTCTAGTGATGTGGAGCATTTCTTCATGTATATATAGGTTTGTGTTTCTTTCTCTGAGAAGTGTGTGTTCATCTCAGATGCCCATTTCTGGATTGGGTCTTTGAATTTTGGGAGTCTCATGTTTTTTAGTTCTTTATAAATTCTAGATAGAAGACTTTTGTTTGAATACTTATTAGTTAAAATTTTTTCAAAATTTGTGGGTTCTCTTGTCACTCCATTGGTAATTTCTATTGATGTGCAAAAACTTCTCACCTGGAGGTGGTCCTAGTTGTTGATTCTTTCGTGTTAAATGTGCATTTTGATTTTTGTCCATGAACTCTTTGCCTACCCTGATATCTTCAAGGTTTCCTCCAACTTTCTCCTCTAGGAGATTTAGTGTTTCTCTTTTAATATTTAGATCTTTAATCCATTTTGACTTTAGTGCATGGTGATAGACCTGGGTCAAGTTTTAGTTTTCAGCATATAGAGAGCCAATTTTTCCATTTGTTAAAGAGGTTATCTTTCTTCCAGTAAACATCTTTGTTGAAAATAAGGTGGCTCAGTGTGTTTGTATTTCCTTCTGTATCTTGTAATCTATTCTATAGATTCTCAGCTCCTTTTTTTGTTTGTTTGTTTGTTTTCTTCCCAATACCATGCTGATTTTATCACAGTAGCTTTGTAGTATAACTTTAGGTCAGGAATTGTAATGCCTCCTGCCTTATCTTTGTTGCCCAGGATTGTCTTTGAAATGCTAGGTCTTTTCTGGTTCCAAATAAACTTTAGGAATGATTTCTCCAGGTCTGTGATGTATGTTGATGATATTTTCATAGGGGTTGCTTTAAATCTGTATAACAATTTAAGGAGTATGGCCATCTTCACAATGTTGGTTCTTCATATCCAGGAGCAGGAAATATCTTTCCCTTTTCTGAAATCTTCTAGGGTCTCTTTTTTTCAGAGTGCTGTAGTTTCTTTTTATTTATTATTTATTAAGTTTTAATTACTTTTAATAAGAAATAACAATATGATAGTTTCAAAACATGTTAGTACATTTGCAATAATTGACACTTTGCATATTGTCCTCATAATCGTTGTACAGAGCACAGGGTGTGGACATGATACATTTTCTAGTTGATATTGGTAAGAAAAACAAAAGAAAAAATTTCTTCTTTTTGAACTAAGAGGAAGCAGATGTATACATAGCCCAATGTTCCATAATTGCAGGGGTTCACCAGTGAAACTGGGCAATGTTGGAGGTTGTGGATTTAGCCTCTTACAGCTCATCATAGTAATCTAATTCTGTGGTTTATGCCTCATAATTAAGCTTTTCCACTGGGTGATCAAGGGCAAGTTAAAGCAAGGCCTGTATAACAAAACATTCATCTTTTGTAGCTTCCCAGGTCAAATCCTCCCAGGATTAACTTTGGAACCATGTACAGTGCTTTGTAGAACTGTTGTCAGTGTCGGCCTTCGGGATGAGTCATGGCCATTGCTTGACCAGTTTGCTTTCTGTGAAAGCCTGAGAGAATGTTTTTCTCTGGGTGACTCTCCTTAGACGCACTATAGTTCATTTATCCCTTTCCTCTGAGGTCCCATAATCTCCTTGACCAGAAAATTTGGGGCACCTCTGAGTTATAGGATATTACAGCACAGGTTCTTTTATGTCCTGAGTCCTTACTGACCTTGAAGGGCTAGGGCTAAAATATTGGCTATCCTCATAGCCCTTCTTTTTCTCCAATTTTTGGTCCATTAACTTACATTCTCAACCCTCCAGCAGAAAAGCTTCATGATATTATTACTCTATAAAGAGGTAATTGAGCTTATCATCACTGGCTTTCTGAATATCAAACATCTTTGACTTAGCTTGAAATTGATATTTTTCATCAATTATTAATATTCTAATAGCTCTCTACACATTTTTATGTAGACATTTAGAAATCCAAGGACGTGCAAAAATGTAGCCTGTCAAGCCTATGGCATTTTGCCCAATCTCTTACTCTCTATTAATACCTTTTTTTGTTGTTGTTAACTAACCATTTACTTGAGAGAGAGTATAACAGTAACTGAGTTTACATTAGAAGCAGTACACATCTCATAGCACAGAATGACAGGCATTCCAAGCATAGTTTTAGTGTTGCGTGGTGAAATTATCAATGTGATAAGCTTTTGAAGATACTTAGGACCAATATCTGATTCATCCTATGTACATAAGTGCATGGTTTTGCTCCTGCTATATTTCCTCTCTTTTCTGCTTCCAGTCACTTTGTTGTTTAATCCATAACACATTTAGCTGTGTTATGCCCTTCAATTTTGATTTCTTCTTTAAAGTTCTTATACTAGGGAGACTATATGATATTTATACATGTAGGTCTGGTTTATTTCACTAATGAGTATATGTTCAATATATATCCACTTATATATGAAGTCTACCAGCTTATCATTCTTTATAGCTGAGTAATATTCCATTGTATAAAAATATCACATCTTTTTCAACCATTCTTCAAATGATGGGCATTTTGGTTGTTTCCAAGATTTGGCTATTATCAGTTGGGCGGCTGTAAACATAGGTGCACAGATGTTGCTATGTTATGGTATTTTCAGTTTTTCTGGGAAAATTCCCAGTAGGGGGATAGCTGGATTGAATAGGATTTCCAGTTCTAGTTTTTTAAGGATCCTCCACACTGCTTTCCAGAATGGTTGCACCAATCTGCATTCCCACCAGCAGTGGAGAAGGGTTCCTCATTCATCACAGCCTCTCCAACATATGTTGCTGGTTGATTTCTTTATGGTAGCCATTCTGTCTTGGGTGAGATGGTATCTCAGTGTTGTTTTGATTTGCATTTCATGAATGGCTAGTGATGTGGAGCATTTCTTCATGTATTTATAGCTTGCTGAATTTCTTTCTCTGAGAAGTGTGTATTCATCTCAGATGCCTGTTTCTGGATAGGGTCTTTGATTTTTGGGACCCTAATGGTTTTTAGTTCTCTGTAGATTCTAGATAGAAGACCTTGGTCTGAATACTTATTAGTTAAAATCTTTTCAAAATTTGTGGGTTGTGAAGCTGGGTGTGGTGGTGCATGCCTGTAATCCTAGCAGTTGGGAGGCTGAGGCAGGAGCTTTGGTGCGAGTTCAAGACCATTCTGGGTTACAAAAGTGAGCTGAAAGCCAGTCTGAATTGCATAGCGAGACCCTGTCTCAAAAAGACAAAAAAAATTTTTTTTGTGTGTGGGTTGTCTTTTCTCTTTGTTGGTAATTTCTTTTGACGTGCAAAAACTTCTTAGTTGGAGGAGGTCCCATTTGTTGATGCTTTCAAGTATTAAACGTGCATTTTGAATTTTGTCCGTGAACTCTAGTCTACCCTGATGTCTTTAAGATTTTCTCTCACTTTCTCTTCTAGTGGATTTAGTGTTTCTCTTTTAATATTTATATCTTTAATCCATTTTGATGTTAATTTAGTGCATGGTGACAGACCTGGGTCAAGTTTTAGTTTTCAGCATGTGGAGAGCCAATTTTTCCAGTGCCATTTGTTAAAGAGGCTATCTTTGTTCCAGTAAGTGTGTTTGGCCCCTTTGTCGAAGATAAGATGGCTGAGTATGTTTGTATTTGCTTCTGCATCTTCTAATCTATTCCACTGATCCTCAGGTTTATTTTATGCCAATACCATGCTGATTTTATTGCTGTATCTTTGTAGTATAACTTTAGGTCAGGAATTGTAATGCCTCCTGCTCTATGTTTGTTGCCCAGAATTGTCTTTGCAATTCTGGGTTGTTTTTGGTTCCAAATAAATTTTAGGAATGATTTTTCCAGTTCTGTGAGGTATGTGGATGGCATTTTGATAGGAATTGCATTAAATCTGTATAACAACTTAGGGAGTATGGCCATCTTCACAATGTTGGTTCTTCTTATCCAGGAGCAGGAAATATCTTTCCATTTTCTGAAATTTTCTAGGATCTCTTTTTTCAGAGTACTGTAGTTTTCATTGAAAAGGTCTTTTACTTCTTTAGTTAGGTTAATCCCTAAGTATTTCATTTTCTTCAGTGCTATCCTAAAAGGCACTGTTTCTCTAATTTCTCTCTCAGTGTGTTTGTTATCTGTGTAGAGGAATGCTATAGACTTTTGTGTGTTGACTTTGTATCCTGCTACGCTACTGGATTTGTGTATTAATTCTAGCAGCTTCTTAGTGGGGTTTTTTGAGTCTTCTAAGTAGATTATCATGTCATCTGCAAATAGTGATAGTTTTACTTCTTCTTTATCTGTGCTTATTCCTTTTATTTCTCTTTCTTGTCTAATGGCTGTAGCTAATGATTCCAGAACTATATTGAATAGGAGTGGTGATAGAGGACATCCTTGTCCTGTACCAGATTTCCGAGTAGAAGACTTCAGCTTTTCCCCATTTAGAATTATGCTAGCTGTTGGACTGTTGTAGATGGCTTTTATCAGGTTGAGGTAGAGGCCCTCTATTCTGATTTTCTGTAAGACTTTGAACATGAATGAGTTTTGGTTTTTGTCAAAAGCCTTTTCTGCATGAATTGAGATGATTATGTGATTTTTTGTTTTGGCCCTATTGATATAGTGCATTGCATTTATATATTTGCATATATTAAACCATCCTTGCATCCCTGGGATGACTCCTCCCTGGTCATGGTGTGTAATCTTCTTTATGATTTGCTGTATGCTATTGGCCAGGATTTTATTGAGGTTTTTTGCATCTATGTTCATGAGAGAAATTGGCCTGTAGTTTTCTTTTTTAGTTGCATCTCTCTCTGGTTTTGGTATCAGTGTAATTCTTGCCTCTAGGAATGATTTTGGGAGGATTGTTTCCTTTTTAATTCCTCTGAAGAGTTTGAGGAATATTGGGATTATGTCTTTTGTGAGTTTCTTGTAGAATTCAGTCGTGAATCCATCAGGACTTGGATGTTTCTTTGTAAGTAGACTTTTTATTACATTTTGTATTTCATTGGCTGTTATTGGCTTATTGAGAATTCTTATATCTTCTTGATTCAGTTTTGATAGTTTGTACCTTTCTAAGAATCTGTTCATTTCATCTGTGCCATCAATTCTGTGAGAGTAAAGAAATCTCAAAGAAGCTATTAATGATCTCTGTATTTCTGCTGGGTCTGTAGTAATTTCACCCTTTTCATTCTTTATTGCTTGGCCTGGAGTTCTTTCCTCTTTTTGATGAGGGTAGCTAGGGTCTTATCAATCTTATTTAATCTTTCAAAGAACCAGTTTTTTTATTCATTAATTCTTTGTATTGTTTTCTTTGTCTGGATTGAATTAATTTCTGCTCTAATTTTTTTAAATTTTATTTATTTATTTTTTCTTGCTTCAGAACACTTGTTTATTCACTCATTTTTTATGGCCGGCTCAGCCTGCCCTGACGGTAGGGCTGGTGCAGCATGTGGTGCCGGGGATCGAACTGCACTGCAGTCCCTGAAGCCGCCCAAGCTTTCCCAAGCAGGCGCTTTAGACCACTGAGCCATCCCGCCGGGCCCCTCTGCTCTAATTTTTATAATTTCTTCCCATCTTTGGGCTTTGGGTTTCACTTGCTCTTCCTTTTCTAGTTGGTTTAGGTATTATGTAAGAATATTTATTTATTCCTGTTCTCTTTTCTTTTTCTTTCTTTCTTTCACTTTTTTTTTTTTTT